>VNJO01003405.1:0-18261 GCA_008042535.1 Drosophila tani | reverse complement strand
GGGTTCCAAAGCTAAGCAATCCTCTAAAGACTTGACCCAGAGACGGCCTGCACGAATCCTCCTTGGGGATAATAAGAAAGGACATATTCTAAAGCGTAGACGGCTTCTTAATGACCAGTTAATATTTATCGACCAGATAAACTGCCAGTTAACAACAAAAAATAATATTTTTTTAAGCATTTATTGAGCAGTGCCAGTTAAAAATAAATATTTTTTTTAAAGGGATCAGTTTAGAGTTAATTCTTAACTGGCAGCCTAAAGTTCCAGTTATCATTTAACCTCAGGTTAACATTGCTGATATTGAGATAGCTATATTTACAAGCCTTTAACTTTAACTTCCAGTTAAAAATGTATTCTCAAAGTAATCAAAATATTCCAAGAGTGATTGAAGTAATATCCATTTTAGTTTAAGATCTTAGAGGATTCATGCAGAGCTTTTTAATTCTTCCGGTTAAATCCTTGAACTGACAGGATCTCTTTTGTTGGCTCGCAGGAAAATCAGTTAAGTTGGAGCATCAGTTCGAATGGCAGGATTGAGGGCCACCCCAATTTCTACCAGAACTGGACGTACGACTCCAAGCTAGGCTTCACCTTCCGCGTCATCGAGTACATCTCGAGTTCCATCTATTGCTCCAACAGTTCGTTGGACAATCAGTCGCTCTTTGACATTCACTACCAGAAAAGTATGTCGCAGCTTCTCCCAAAATATATATTTACTATATACGTAGTTAGCCCTCTATTTTCCCTGTATATACAAACCATTTCCCAGATATTATTACCTATATATATTACGTAGCATTAACAATCAAGTTTCGAGTCCTTCAATGATAGTCCCGAGATAGGCAGGGCCCTGTTATGGCATTACCCCGATATATCTGACCAACCCTTACCTGTGTGTGTGTGCAGAATTTTTCCAGCAGAAAAGTCGGTCGGTACGATCCGAAGCGGGGATTCACCATCGAAATCCGCAGCATCACGGATGGCGGCGAGTACTACTGCTTTCCCAAAGAGCCCTTTCCGGAACACGATGACGAGTCATTGACCATTCCCGTGACTTTTATTGGTAACGGTTACATTGATAGTGAGTTTTTGCACCCCAAAGTTTGTGATTTGTGATTTCCGTCTCTATATATGTCGTAAATATTGCTTTACACTCTATTCAACAATTATATTATATATATTTGAAGCGGTTTCGGTATCGGGTTTTCTGGTTTTCTGATGGCCAAAGGATCTCTCTAATCTCTATTCTCTTCCAAATTCTCAAGGCTGTTCTCTATAATTGCACAAAAGTACAGTTGCCACAAGCGCACTCTCTACGCACACTTTTGCACAAAAATTAAGAAAACGTACAGTTGCTAGTCTCAAAATAAGTTCGAAATTCGCTTTTAGCTTGGATCTAAGATTATAAACTCTTATTTTTAGTATAATAATTGGAATTGGAACACTTTTTGAGTACAGTTGCGACAAAACACAAACAAAAATACAGTTGCCACAAGCACACTCTCTACGCACACTTTTGCACAAAAAAAGAAAAAGTACAGTTGCTAGTGTCAAAATAAGTTCGAAATTTGCTTTTAACTTGGATTTAAGAATATAAACTCTTATTTTTCGAAGAAAATAATTGGAATTGGAACACTTTTTGAGTACAGTTGCGACAAAACACAAACAAACGCACCGCCTGCAAGAATATTCGTGTGTGCTAACCCCATGGTATTTCTCTCTTTCTCTGTGCTCCCCTCTGTGTTCTCTCTCCCGAATACCCCGTATCCACCACATTCATGTTAATCTGCTAACTCCTCCAGCATCCGGATTGGATAATCCCAAAACCAATAACATAGGGTTTGCGTATGACGATGACCCTGATGTCCTCGCTACTGTTACTAACCAAACCACGGGTGAGGTGTCTCTAATCTCTGATGGTGATGGGAGTGATGCTCAGGATCGGACCAGGCGGAGTCCAGCCAAGCTGGCTCCGATGCCATCGTCGCCCTCACCTAGGCCAGGGCGTAAGTGTTGTCCTCCTCCTGGCTGTTGTCCTGTTATCGTTTTTGCTGTGTTGTAATGTCCTGTGCATCCCCCCCTTGTGTTTCGCTTTTGTGTTCCAGATTTCATTGGTTTTGGACTGACTTAACTTAGTTAATTTAATTAACTTATTATTTTATTACTTACCCGCCTAACACCTACCCCCTAAGTACTGTAGAAACGTTAATCCATGTGTGTCCACGTCTATGTCTAACCCCCCATCAAACCATCCGCATGAAGCTGTAGAAACATTGCTTGCCGCCAGCCCCCGGCCTTTGCGAAGGGTATCCTCTAATAACGCTAAACTTTCTACCAACGCAACAGAGGCGGACAAGCCGCTGCCAAAGCCCGAGATCAAGTCGAGGGCCAAGAACCATGTCTTCCTCGATGGCAACTTCACCCTAATCTGCGAGCAGACTTCCACCATTGAGCTCCTGAGCTACAGCATGGAGTGGATAACTCCGAATCGGGACAAGGTCAGTGTGGGGTTTCTTCACCAGAAAATCAAACCTAACCCTTTGAAATGTGTTCCGCAGAGTCGTGTCACTATTACCACGCCGACGTTTGATGACAAGCTCAAGAACAGCACCCATCATCTGGGCAGGAGCACCTTGACCGTAAGGAATGCCCAACTCTCGGACACTGGACTCTACAAGTGCATGGTCACCGAGAATCCCAACAAGCCCCAGGTCATTTCCTACAGAATGAAAGTGCTGAGTAAGTCCCGAGGCTTAAGCTAATAATTAAACTATATAATCTAATCTGATCTGATCTCCCCCAGGACCCGCCGAGACCTATCTGAATGTAAGCGAGCCCTCGAATCACTATGATGTGCGGGAGTATGCCAACAGGACCATCCAGATGACGGCCACCTTTGAGGGCTTCCCCGAGCCCACCTTCAGCTGGCTGAAGCCCGATGGCAGCGAGGTCTGGCAGACGGAGCACAACTTCAAGATCATCTCCACGGAGCGGTCCACCACGCTGCAGGTGCTCAATGCCCAGCTGGAGGACAGTGGCACCTACATTCTGCGCGGCACCAACGACATCCAGACCGTGGAACGGCCCTACAATGTCAGTGTGATCGATAGCCCGGCGCTCAGTATGTCGGATGTCTATGTCCAGGTGGGCAGCGTGGCGCGACTGGAGTGCACGGTGCGCTCCTATCCGCCGGCCATCGTTACCTTCTTCTTCCATCCCTGCAGCTTGGAGCCGCGGTGGCCCACCTGCCGGGTGCTTAACCAGAACTTTAGCGTAAGTGGGGAGGGTTTGCATTTTTATCCTTGGGTTTCTTAGTATTTAAATTAAGGTGTTATGGCACTGACACTGTTTTTACTTAGACATAGTCAAATTGCGCTCAAAGATCACTGTTCCACTGACACATTTTTCACAACATTTTAGATCTACCAGAAGTTCAGGGATTGCATTTTTATTCTTGGCTTTTTCATTAATTAAATTAAAGTGTTATGACACTGACATATTAATTAAATTTAAGGTAATATGGCATTGACATCACTTATTTAAGACCCATTTAAATATCACCGATCCACTGACACATTTCCACATCCAACAAAGTTTAGGGATTCCATTTGTATCCTTGGATTCACTCACCTATGGTATTATGACACTGACCTGGCTTGACTACCATACTTAAGGTATTATGACACTGATATGACGTATTAAAGTCCCATTGAAAAATCACTGGTTCACTGTCATATTTTCAACAAGTTCCCACATCCAACACAAGTTCAGGGATTGCATTTTTATCCTTGGGTTTTTCATTAATTTAATTATGGTGTTATGACACTCATATAACACTGCCTTGACTACCATATTTAAGGCGTTAGGACATGGGACATGACTACCATAATTATGGTATTATGACACTGACATGACACATCAACACATCTTATCACAAAATATCCCTTCACTTTTCCCTTCCATCCCCTTTTTATGTATTCCATCTGATTTTTAATTCATACCTTAAGTCCTCGAAGGGCTAATAGATTATTTAAATGTTAAATAGATAATTAATTAATGTTTAACCATTTGTACTTGTCTTCTTAATCACCCTCCATTGGCTTTTCTGTGTTGTCTGCTGCAGTCACCCAGACCCCAGGACCAAGATCAGGTACAAACCTCAATCATAGCTCCCACATCCCAAGCCTAACCCCAATTCCCTTTAACAAACACAGTTCCAAACCAAGCCGAGACCAGGAAAACTAAGTGTGGAGCGCATCGTTGAGGTATCCTTTTGGCCCAAGGAGCCGGGC
This sequence comes from Drosophila tani, assembly GCA_008042535.1. Lineage (NCBI taxonomy): Eukaryota > Metazoa > Arthropoda > Insecta > Diptera > Drosophilidae > Drosophila > Drosophila tani. The sequence goes on along the minus strand of VNJO01003405.1, from coordinate 13,969 downwards.
ATCCTGACTTGCATTGCCCAGAATATGGTGGACGGCAAGGAACGAAGATCCCAGACCAAGGCCCATGTCCTGCTGGGCGACATTGCCGAGAACATGACCATCTACGGACTGGATGAGCAACGGAAGATCGCCAAGGGTGACGAGGAGAACTTCACCTGCGAGGCACTGGCCTACCAGTTCGATGGCAATCTCAAGTGGCTACACAATGGCCTGGAACTGGAGGCGGATGAGCGTAAGTTCTCTCCATAAGAGCAAGGCTTGGAGTACATAATATCATTGTCTGTCCAGGTGTCACGATTGAAACCAGCCGTACGCAGTATTCCTACAAGAGCACCGTGCGTTTCACATCCATAACGGACGAGGATCGCGGTACGTACGAGTGTCGCGCCTACCACATCATGAATCCCACGGAGTACGGCAGCCGGGAGATCAACGTCTTCGTTCACGATCCCCGGGCTCCGCAGTGGAAGTACACCAACCTGAATACCCATTCGAAAATGGAGCGAAACCTGAGCCAATCTCTGGAGCTGGTCTGCCGCTCCGATGCGGTTCCCCTGGCCACCGTTCGGTGGTTCAAGGATGGCCGGGAGCTGGTCGAAACGAATCTCCTGCACTTCCCCGAGGGCGACTCCAAGCTGCTGATCACTCACCTGTATCCCGGAGACGAGGGTGTCTATAAGTGTCTCGTGGAGAATCGACTGGGCAGCATCGAGAACTCCATTACCGTGGTTCTTTCGAGTGAGTTTCCCTTCTCTTTAGATTTTCAAGGATTTCTATAAGTTGTTTCCCTACGATCTCCAGATCTTCCGGGCATAAGCAAGGGCTGGATTTGGTTCGGCGTCATGCTGTTCCTCCTACTGATCTGCCTGTGTGCCTTCCTGGCCGTTCGCTACCACAAGGAGCACAAGCGTCATCTGGCCCTGAAGGCCGCTGGTCTGGCCAACTTCGAGGAGGGAGCCGTCGGACACATTAATCCCGATCTAACCCTGGATGAGCAGGCGGAGCTGTTGCCCTACAACCGGGAGTTCGAGTTCCCGCGGGACAACCTGAAGCTGGGCAAGCAGCTGGGAGCCGGTGCTTTTGGCGTGGTGCTCAAGGGCGAGGCCAAGGGTATCCGCAAGGAGGAGCCCACCACCACGGTGGCCGTAAAGATGGTGAAGCGAACGGCGGACAACGAGGTGGTGCGGGCTTTGGTGTCCGAGCTCAAGATCATGGTACATCTGGGCCAGCACCTGAACGTGGTGAATCTGCTGGGAGCTGTCACCAAGAACATAGCAAAGCGTGAGTTCTTAAGAATATTTTAAAAATATATTTCAAAACTAACACAGAGTTAATTATTAAATGAAAGTTTTAATTCATTCGATTAGATCACGAAGTGATTACTGATTATAAACACTACAAATAAATGTAAAAAAATATTTCTTTAGATTTGAAATCGCTTCAAATCGCTAAAGTATGCTATAAAATAGTGCTCACCGATTTCGGGCCATACAAATTTTCCTGGAATACTTTTGGACATGTTTTAAATGGATTTGAAATCTTTAGAATTTTTTGGCGACCGTGACACCAATGAAAACCATTAATATTATATTAAATATCATCCATTCCGCAGGCGAACTCATGGTCATTGTGGAGTACTGTCGCTTTGGCAATATTCAGAACTTTCTGCTGAGGAACAGGAAGTGTTTTATCAATCAGATCAGTCCGGAAACCGATCACATCGATCCCAACATCATGACGCAACGCTTCTCCGAGAACTTTGAACTGAATCGGTAAGTCCTTTTGCCTCTACTCTCTTCCCTGTGCTCTTTAACCCTCAGTGTTAACTAACCCTAAGTTTAACTAACCCAAACTGCTGACTAACGCTGATCTTGTTCTGTTTCTGGTTCTGGTAATCCCCATAAAAATACAAACTAACCTTCGACTAACCAACAAAAAAAACACGATCCACGCTCTAATCAAACAAATCTTACAACGAAACTCCACAAAAAAAAACACACACAAAAAACAAACACTCTGAATGTATCTGCACCTGTTGCCTGTGCATCTCTACACCTGTGCTTGTGATCTCCCGCTCCTGGTTGTGGCCTCCTCCTCTGTGTGTGTCTCCTCCCTGTCTGTGTGGTGGGTGTGGCGACTAAACCCCAATTAACAGCGATGCTAACGGTGGTGGCTTGAAGTATGCTAATGTCGGGTTCCCGCTCCACTCGTACATGAACCAACTGAACTCCTCGTACAACAATAACACCCAACCGTCGGCTCATCGCAGAAACTCCGACAACGATCCCCGATCGGGCACCCGTGCCGGACGACCAGGATCTGGGAGCAACACCTATAGCTACGACCGACAGACGGACACGTGTAACACCGTGATGACAACGGTGCCAGAAGGTGAGTTTCTACCTAAACCTAGTACTAGCATCGATGAAAAAAAATGTGTGAGCGGAAAACGTTAATAAAAAATAGGTACAGGTACAAAGATGAACGATATTCCGCTAGCGAAAAACCTAAAGCGTTGCCAGATCAAAAAAATGAACGAAATTCCGCGAGCGAAAAAGCTAAAGCGTTGCCAGATCAATAAAATGATTAGCTTTGTTTACGGAATTCCGTAAGCGAATTATGTCAATGTTAGTGCTAGACTTTAAGTTTAAATTGATTTATAATTTTTGTATGAGTAAGCACTTGTACTTTTCTACATTCTCACAAAGAAATATAAGGTGCCTAATCTATTTATAATCCACAGATGATCAAATCATGTCCAACAACTCCATTCAACCCGCCTGGCGTTCCAATTACAAGACAGACTCCAATGAGGCCATGACTGTCACGACTGTAGATCTCGTTAGTTGGGCCTTCCAAGTGGCCCGGGGTATGGATTATCTGTCCTCCAAGAAGGTCCTCCATGGCGATCTGGCTGCCAGAAATATTCTCCTGTGCGAGGACAATGTGGTCAAGATTTGTGACTTTGGTCTGGCGCGATCCATGTATCGGGGGGATAACTACAAGAAGTCAGGTAATAAATTTAAACAATTAATTTCTCTAGAATTTATTTAATTTAATTTAATATTTAATTTAATTTTAGAGAGCGGCAAACTGCCCATCAAGTGGCTGGCGCTGGAGTCCCTCAGCGATCATGTGTTCAGCACCTACAGCGATGTTTGGTCCTTTGGCATAGTCCTCTGGGAGATGTTCTCGCTGGCCAAGGTTCCGTATCCGGGCATTGATCCCAACCAGGAGCTGTTTAACAAGCTGAACGATGGCTATCGCATGGAGAAGCCGCCCTATGCCAATCGAGAGCTCTACGACATCATGCTGGAGTGCTGGCGGAAGAAGTAAGTCCTTGTCTGGGTTTAATCTTTAGCTAGATTTTAATTTAAATTTCTCCTTTGCAGTCCCGAGAGCCGACCTTTGTTCAATGAGCTGGAGAAGCGGTTTGCCAACATGCTGGGCGAAGATGTGGCCAATGTAAGCTGGAAATATTCAACTTTCCTTGGACTTTTTAACAAAAAAATATACCCCTCCTTCACAGCACTACTTGGACCTGAACAACCCCTACCTGCAGAGCAACTTGGAGTACATGAAGACCCAGCAGACGGACTACCTGGCCCTGATGGGCTCCCCCGATGAGCTGGCGCCCTCGGCTCCGCGCTATGTCAACGGACACATAGTGCCCGATATCCGTGAGTATATATATTTAACCCCATCGCTGGCCATGGATCAGGCTACTACTAACTACGCACACTCACACACCCACCCATTTGTCCACTGTCCATCTGCACCACGCGGCACACTAACACCAGGCATCGAGGAGCTGCCGGATGACTACATGGCGATGAGTCCGGACTCCGAGATCGATGCACCACCACCGGGCACCGCCATATTCTCACCCACGCGCCTCGAAGGCGAGGCGGCCGGCGCCGCCAGCGAGTTTGCGGATTTCTCTAGAGACACAACCACAACCACTTTCAATTTCCCACCAGGAGCAAGGCAGTCGCCGACGCTGAGCAACAACATGAACATAGGCGGGGCCAGCAAGCCGCTCCGGAACAAGAAGAACGGCCTGCCCACGGTGGATGCGGCGGATCAGGCTCCCGAGGAGATACCCATGCTGCATCGCCGCTCGGCCGGTTCGGACGAGGACGAGGGCCAGAGCCCCGAGCAGGCGAAGCGATTCAATCAGGCGCTCAAGCAGCACTATGCCACGCCCACGCCCTCGCCCCGCCATCACGTGGAGACGAAACTCAATGGGGAATCGACAACAGACAACTACGTGAACGTGAAGCCGCCGCGGAAAAATCTCTCCAGCAAACCGGGAGGAGCTGGCAGTGGGGCAGCCCCAACGGATGCCTTCTCGAATCCCAGCTACCAGCCACTGTCCACGGTCAGTGAGAAGGAGCAACGAAGGTATTAAGGATGTTCCGGAGCCATTAGCCTAAGTCTGGGACCTTTACCGGGATCAGTTGGAATTTTAAATGGGATTGATACCCGGAAAGCTTAATTAGGAATCAAAATAAATTATGTTCTAGGAATATTATAATTACACTACTTAAATCACTCGATAACTATATTAATTCCCTTTTTATAATTCCAACTGATTCCGCCAGAGGTGTCTTTAGAAAACAATACTACTTAGTGGCATTGTCATGATTCTGATATAGCTTTAAGACCACAACACACACACCACTCACTCTCCATGTTATATACTTATTAATGCCATTTCATGTTTAGGTTTAGTCTAGACCTAAGTCCGAGTATCTATGTAAATGATTGCCTTGAACTGTGTGTGCATGTACCTACGACTACTCAAATACAATGAGTATCATATATCAGCATTAATGGGTCTTAATCGAGGTCGAGTGGTATCAACTGAGTACGACTACGTTTTCCTTGGTCGCCCTGGTCGCCCTTGTCTCGCTTGAAGCGCTTACGCCTCTCCTCCAGTTCCAGCTCCAAGATTTGGTTCTTCAGATTAATTGATTTCAGCTCGAGCTGATGTCTCTCGGCAGCTCTGGCGTCCTCGTTCTGATAGAATGTCTGCTGCACGCGGACGAGATCCCCCTGCTCAACCTCCAATGACCGCTTTGAAGTGGTAGCCACTGGAGGTTCCATCTGAACTTCCTCCAGGATAGGATCCTAAAGCAAATATTTAGTTGGAAAATGTTCTATTAATGTTCAAAAATTACAGCAAACCTCCGCGATGGTTTCGTTTTCAACTTCGTTATCATCAACTTCTGGAAATATATATAAAAAAAATGTTTATAATATATTAATTTGTAAAAAAATCAGGTAAGGTTATTATAATTCCCTTCTCACCTTCATTATCCTTCGAAAGATCCACAACCGAGTCCTCCTCCTCCTCCTCTTCGCCATCTGTATAGACCACCGACACACAGCTGCTAGCTCCTGATTCGGACTCATCCGACTGGACGAGGGGTTCATCCATCAGTCTGCCCTCGGTCTTTAGCTTGGTGTTCATGTTCTTGTACTTATCCTTGAGAGTCCTCCAAGTGCGAGGCATACCCGTTTGGGCGGTGAACTCCTGGGCCAAGTTCTCCCAGGCGTCCTTCTTCTTCTGGCAGCTGAACGCATCGGACTTCTTGTTGTCGATGATGTGCTTATAGGGCTTTAGCAGCTGCAGCAACACCACCTCTTCGGAAGGCGAGAAGTTCTTGCCCCTTTGGCGGGTCCGCTTTTCTGACTGGTTCATTTTAACTTGTTTTTTGTTTTTACGTTTGAACTTCAATTAAAATGAGTTTACATAAATCACGTTTGACGTTTCGGTTTACGGCCAGCTGATGGATATACCAAAAATAACCAAGCTCCTAGTTAATCCAAATTTCTACAGCTTACTTAAAGTAACTAAAGAATAAACTTTTTTCCCAAGTTAGAAGTGATTTATTCAATTTAATAAAGCATTTCGTTGTTTAATCTCTCTTTATTTAATCAAAAAGAAAATACCTCGAAAGGCGACAATAATCGTGTAAAAGCTAAGTATAAGCGGTCACTCTTTTCTCCTTTTTTTTTTTAAATTTGAAATTAACGGTATCTTCATTGCTATTTCTTACACATTAACAGAATCCAAAAAAGAGGTGACTTCTCGCTAAGCCAGTTGGTGAAGGAGTCCTTTAGCAGTTGAAGGAGGAATTGCATCAGGTGGCTGGTCCTACCTCAGCAGGTAAATCAAGGACTTGTTTACCTTAAAAAAGTTTAAAAATTTCCAACCAGCTGAGAAGGAGCTGCCCACTTGCTAATATGTCTATTAGGATCTGGAACCAGAAATGGAACTGAAATCGCTCAATCGATATTTCAATGTGTTGCAAACATCGATATTATTTCGCGGAATATAGTTAAATTGAAAACAAGTAAAAATAATCAAAAAAAGAAACCAAATACACGTAAGTTTAAAATCTCGTTCAAACTTTCCTGTTTTGCATATTTTAAAATATTGATATTTAAGCAACTTGTGAAATATTCATACATGCATTTGAATTGCGATGAATATATCGACTCGCGGACTATCTCGAGAATGTATCGATAAGCCGCAATTTGGCAGTGAAAGAAAAAGCAGTGTTCCCAGATCCTTATATTTATGGGTTTTTTGATTGAAAAAATATTTTGAAGACGTATTTTGTTTTAGCATAAATATATTTGTAAATAGCAATTAATACAAACAAAAATAAATTAAATACATCGAATTTATTGAGTTTGGATTTCATTAACAGATTTTTTTTGAATTTGGGGGGAAGACTGGATTTTTTAGGGTGAAATATCGACTATTTGAGATTTTTTAGGGGGAAAGCAACATTTTCATTTGGGTAACACTGAGAAAAAGTTTGTTGATTTGTTGAATTCCAAGAAAGGGAGTGCTTAATTAACGGAACTAAAGCCAGCAACAAGATGATGGTAAGTGCACATGAGAGCAAAGCCAAATCGCACCATCTGGAAGTTAATAAAACCGTGAATTGTGTTTGTTGAGCGCTGCTTTCAGAGCCGTCCAAGTGACGCCTCTCGCGGCGCACACAAAGAAAAGTCTTATCATCAGCAAAAATGGGCGTAATTAGAGTGTGAATTAATGCGTTTGTTGCACTTGCAGGACGGCACGGATGACTCAAATCTGCTGAACAGTCCCACCGCGGCCAACAACAATGGCGCCACCATGGAGATAGTCTCGCCAACGAATCCGCTGGCAAATCCTCTGGCAGCAGCAGGCGGCGGCGGCGGCGGCTCAGCAGCACCAACTGCAGCTTCAACTGTTGCAACAAATGGCAGTGGATCTGCCACATCGCCAGACAGCTCCTCATCCGCACCGGCCACGCCCGCCGCACCACTCGGCGAGAATGCTCTCCACGTGGAGATTTCCGATGCACTGAGCGAAAAGGAGAAGGTCAAGTTCACAGTGCACACACGCACCACGCTGCCGGGATTCGCGAAAAAGGACAATAATGTGGTGCGTCAGCACGAGGAGTTCGTCTGGCTGCACGATCGCATCGAGGAGAACGAAGACTATGCCGGCTACATTGTGAGTTTTCTGGGGGAATGCTTTTAATGTTTATTTGCTAATTTAAATGAGATTTTGTAACAGATTCCGCCCTGCCCGCCGCGTCCGGACTTTGATGCATCACGGGAGAAGCTACAGCGTTTGGGCGAAGGCGAAGGCAACATGACCAAAGAGGAGTTTAAGAAAATGAAGTCGGAGCTGGAGGCGTAAGTTTATTTTTACAAATTTGATATACGTAGTTGTAGAAGTCGTAAATTTTTATTTGGTGACTCACCAACAATTGTTTGAGTACTAATAACAACCAAACAAACATTGCTGTTATCAGCAACTATAGCTTTCAGTCCAGAGTGTAAAGATACCCTGTTTTAATCCATTTCCTTCATTCCTTCCATTTCCAGCGAGTACCTTGCCACCTTTAAGAAAACCGTCGCCATGCACGAAGTATTCCTGCGCCGGCTGGCCAGCCATCCCGTCTTTCGCGTCGACCAGCACCTGAAGGTATTCCTTGAGTACGATCAGGATTTGTGCGCCAAGCCGCGCAAGAAGATGGCCATTTTTGGTGGCTTTGTAAAGTCCCTGGGCAAGACCACAGACGAGATCCTGCTGAGCGCCACGGTGCGAGATGTGAATGATTTCTTTGAGAACGAGCTGCAGTTCCTCACCGAATACCATGGGCATTTGCGTGAGGCTGCGCTACGGACGGAGAAGATGACACAGCGGCACAAGGATGTGGGCGATAGCCATCAGAAGATATCGAATGCGCTGACCCAGCTGTCGACCACCGAGAAGGGGAATGTGGAGACATTTGTGGCCAAGACAGCGGAGATATTTGAGAGAATTAAGGTGGGTTTATCATTGGGTTAATAATTAATATATTTACTAATTTATTTTCATTTTTTTGTGATAAGAATCTGGAGACCCGTGTGGCCAGCGACCAGGATCTCAAGCTGGGCGACACCTTACGCTATTATCAGCGGGATAGTGATGCTGCCAAGGCTCTGCTTATACGACGTCTGCGTTGCCTGGCCGCCTATGAGACGGCCAATCGGAATCTGGAGAAGGCCCGTTCGAAGAACAAGGATGTGCATGCGGTAAGCTACGAGAGGCGGCCGGCTTAAGAGAGCTTCTGTAACCAAAACCTCTATTAGAGACAATGTTTTTCCCTTTCCAAAAAAAGTGTTTCCAGCGGGGCAATCGATTCTAACGCTTCACTAATTACAAACCAATTAACTATTTTTATCTCAACTACCACTTCACACATTGCTCTGCTCTCCGCTCTTCGCTCTGCCTGTCCCTCTGCTCCCTCACTCTTTGTGTGCGTGTTCTGTTTCGGCAGCCCTTGGAGGTGCAAGAGGTATTTGGCATTTATTACCCGTCGTTTTGGTAGATGTAAACAGCCTGCATGCCTCCCACCGTTGTTGCTCCTTCCGTATTCACCCTCTAGCATGTCCTTGTTGTGTCGCACTGCCTTGGGAGTCTGGCTAATCTAATCTCTGATCCCCCTCTAGGCTGAGACTGCCCAGGCGGAGGCCTGCGAAAAGTTCGAATCGATGTCGGCCTGCGGCAAGGAGGAGCTCATAGGTTTCCGCAATCGGAGAGTGGCGGCCTTTAAGAAGAGGTGAGTCGAGTCCATTAGAGATAGAGCTGGGAAAAAATCGATTCTCAGTGCATCGATTTTTTTTTCGATATTTTTGAAAAAAACATCGACTAAATCGAAAAAAATCCTATTATATATTTTGTTTAATTTATAGAGATCAATTCTTGGAGATAATATACTTATACATATAAAAAGCAAACCAAAAATACATTTCGATAAAATAAGTAAAGAAAAGTGATAAGTTTTTAAAACATAAATATCGAAAGAATTTGTTTTTAACATAAAAACCAAATATAAATTACGTTTCCAGAAGCCATTGATGACCCAAAAGATGAATGGTTCACTATATATCGATTCTATAAAAAAAAAAAAAAGAATCGATGTTTGAACAAAAAAAAAGAATCGATAGTATCGATATTTAAATCGATTTTTTCCCAGCTCTAATTTAGAGAATGAGGATATTAAAGAGAGCTTCATGTATGTTTTTACTATATATTACAGCCTCGTTGAGCTCTCAGAGCTGGAGATCAAGCATGCCAAGACCCAGTACGAATATCTGCGCCAATCGCTGCTGGCGCTGAAGGAGATTGCCTGAGACGACGAGCCGGGGGAGGCGGAGGAACCAGAGGTGAAAGGATGAGTTACACACACGCTGCGCCGCCCCGGGGAGACGGAAGTAAATCAATTGTTTAATTGCTAAGCAAACAGTTTATTATTATTGCACGGGCCAGAGAAGCATCGACAAGTGCAACATTATTATCTTAGCCCCCACGTATTTGTATTGTAACGAATATCCATTTGTTTTTTGTGAACACAGAGCGCTTTTATATTTGTGAAACAAGCATTCCTCTCTCTCTAAAGCATTACCTACTACTTGCAACTATATTGTAAACACTTTCCATTTGAAGCGGAAGAATATAAATGAGAAATATTGTACAGAAGGCGGGCCGTTTGTTATTACTCAACAAAACTGGTTTTAATTGCTTGGAGTTGGCTCGGTAGCCAGGCAACCACACAAAAGCGTTCCCCAAATTTAGCCAACCAAGGAATCAGTCTTTGTAGTCCCAGCTTTGTTCCCTTTGAGTTTGATAAATCCCTTCGCCATGGATGACTTTGGCTGCTTCGATTACAAGCGCCCTGCCGGCCCCAAAGATCCCGATTGGCGGACCTCCACTTATCGCGGCCATCACCATCTCACCGATCTGAGAATGGAAAATAAGCTGAACGCCAAGTTTCCCGACAAGGACCTCTATGTGAGCGATCCGCTGCTGGCGCAGAAGCTTACCTCCGAGTGCATGGCCAATTATGTGTGGCAGGTGAGTCTGCGAATCCCCCGAGACAGATTCCTTTTCCTATACTTACTTCCCTTTAGTATGGCAATCCCAATACCCTGAGGAATCCCTCGCTCAACATGAAAACGCAATACATGAAGCCCTTCGAGGAGGGACAGCTACGCTTTGTGAAGCGCAAGATGAAGCCCATCTCGAGTGTTAGCCACGAAACGTACGTGCTGAAGGAAATGCCAGTGGAGCAGGAGGTGGTGCCCGTTACCATGCCCACTCCCGTGCAGGCCACCAAGCTAATCATTGATCGGTCCGAGGAGGGCTTTAGCAAGTACCTAGATCCCTCCGCCACCACCTACAATCTTTCCTATGTGCGCCTGACGCCCCAGCAAATAGCCGGCGGAATCGGTGCCCACGACAATCTCACCTACTGGAACTGGGCAGAGAAGATGCCGCCCAACAAGAAGGTGTCGCGGGAAGAGGATTCCAATATGTGCGATGAAACTAACGCTAGGCAGTGTCCCCAGCGACGCTGCGAGTTCCAGAATCTGACCAAGCGCGTACCCCACGCCGGAATGGTTACCGAGGTCCGGGCCAACTTTAAGGATCCGCAGATCCGTCTGGTTGAGTTCGATCCGAATGTGAAGCCACTGCTGGAGCATGCGGATGTCATGCCGTTTGCCAAGAAGAGCGAGTACGGCATCTACGGTTCGGGGGAGCCAGTTGTGACGTACGTTTAGAGGTCCTCTTTGGGATTCTCTGTTCTTTTTTCTTCAACTAAATTTAAGTTAAATAGAGATTATGGTATTAATTAATTATGTGAGAGTTTTTAGGGGGAAATACTGCGAGGACCGGGCATAAAAACAATAACTAATCATCGTTGGGGTTAAATGGTTACTGGAGGCTTTCTTTTAACCTTTCTCTTTAGTGACTTTGGCTTCTAACTTAAAGTTCGGTGCCCAACCAGGCCTTAAAAATCCCCTTAAAAAATAAAAAATACATTTAAAACGATGCCGAAAATGTATTAAAACCAAGCCGAGTGTTGTATTTAGAACTACAGACTGAGCTTAGTTCATTCAAATCGACTAAAACTGTGCGGCAGGAGGTTGTAGGCCGATGTGACCAGCACCTCGTCAGTGTCCTGGATGGCCGGAATACAGCCCTCCATTTCCGGTGGCGGGGCCTTGGCAATGTAGATGGGGAAATCCTTGTAGGCGAACTCCCGTATAAACTGGCGACACACGCCGCAGGGCGTGGTAAAGCCGTCCGGATGATAGGCCACTACAGCACCCGCTATGTACTTCATCTCGCCCTCGCTAATGCCCTTGGCCAGAGCACATCTTTCCGCACAATTGCCGGGCGTAAAAGCCACATTCTCGATGTTGCAGCCCGTGTAGATCCTGCCGCACTTGGCCCGGAAAGCGGCGCCCACTCTGAAGTTGCTGTACGGGACATAGGCACATCTTCGAGCGGCCAGAGCCGCCTCCAACAGTTCCCGGCCACCTTCATCTGCAGCGGTTGGGAATTACAATTTAGAAGGGAACCATGCTTACCACATTCAACTGTCATCACTCACCCACGCAGCAGAAGGCCACCGTATACTCCTCCAGAATCGGAGGATGCGGCAGGTTCTCGGACTCGGACGGCAGACCCTTCTCACCGTTGAGTCGGGCCTCGCGGCGGGCCAGTTCCCAGAGCAACCCCTCCAGCTTTCGCATCTGGGAGCCGAGTATCTTCCGTTGCTGCTCCTGGCGATGCTTCTTGACGACGCCGCCGGCACAGGCGGTTCCATCCCGTTCCTGGCGACGCGCCAGTTCGGATTGCAGCAATTCGAGCTCCCTCATCTTCTTTTCCAGCTCCTTCCGCTTTAGCTCGTCCTGCAGGTCGTTGAGACACGTCATGTAACGTTGAAGGAGCTTCCGCTTCTCGGCCATTCTTTTTTAGAATACTTAAAATTTTTGTGGAAAATATGTGATTTTTTTGGTCTGATACTTTACGACGTATGTTGGGATCTGTAAAATCTGTAAAATCTGTAATCTGATGGAAAAGGTCAAGGTAAAAGGTTCTGGGCCTGGACCTGGGGCCTTATATTTTCTTTCCCTGAGAAATTTCAATCCTAAAGCTATACCTAATTGTGATAATTAACGAATGCTCAGATTGTGAGGTTGATTATTGCCTTAGAACCCTGCAACAAAAAATGAAGAAAAAAGTAATCTGTTTTTTATTAGATGAACCTCTTGAACTATTTCCCGTCAAGATGGTAAAATGTTCTGCGTAATTACTGATAATTACAGATAACCTTTTGTAATTTGTAATTTCGCATATTGAGCTTACCTTCAAGTGTGTTTTTCCTTCACTGATCAGTTCCCATAGAATCGTTAATCTGATCACTCCTTTGTTCGCCATGCATCTCGGGCAGATCGTCTTATTTGAATTGCTGATCTGGCTGGCAATTTGTGTGTCTCAATACGGCAGTGCCAACAAAATCCTAAAACGCAAGGACCATGGCTTTGGGAACACTTCCTTTAGAATGATGTATGTAAATGATAGACTTCGACCGGTACCTAGAAAGTAAGTTGGACAAAAGTTAAGAACAAACCACATGCATATGATTTTGACTAATTTTTAACTTTTAGTCCCCCGAAATACTAAGAAACTATGGAAGAAGATAAATCATATAGTCACAGCCGTATAATACATTGTATATAGAAATGCAATAACGAATCCAGATCCTTCAATAATAAATTATGGTGCTATGACACTACATTGTGGCTTTCATTGCGCTTCTGGGAGCCGAGTAACTTCTGCTCCTGTTTCTGACGATGCTTCTTGCAGCGATTCGTCATCAAGTGACTAGCTGAACCTCTCTCCTCTTCCACTCTCATCTTTTTCTCTCCTTTCTCTCAGCTTTCTCTCTTCTTTCTATTCTTCCTCTCCCTCTCTCCTCCTCCTCTCCCTCTCCCTCTCCTATTCAAGGCAAGGCTTGCGATGTACTATAATTCACATCCAGTTCTAGCTGTCGGCAAGTGGTAAGCACGCTGATCACTAAATGAAATAAATGCTTCTTCCTCTTTCCTTTTATTCATAATAATTTTATTTTTATTTATATTATTGTATCATGTGCCAGCCCAGTGGCTCTCAGATGCTATTCGTGCTAATTGAGGGTCAGGTTATTCGGACCTCAGATTGTTAGTGTGATACCCAATTGCATTAGTAAAAATCAGTTGATCACTACGTTATTCGTGAAGAGCATTCGTCGTGAGCATTCAATTATGGTGTTATGGCACTACACAGTTTTAGTACAGTCATACTGGTTCCTTTTAAATTCCGATCGACCTGTCCCAGCGGACAATGTCATTCTAATGTCAGTTCAAAACTTCATTTGTAGATTCAGTATATCTCCAAGATTCAGTATATCTCCAAACTCAGTACAGTTAATACACCATCTATTTTGTACGGCGAACAATATTCATCAAATTTGCCCAAATTTTTTTTCTTTACCTATAATATCTATAATCTTTTCGTAAAATTCACGTTTCTGTTAAAATTTTTCTTTTCTTGAACAAATTTTGAATTTAAGTTAACATGAAT
>VNJO01003400.1:0-13155 GCA_008042535.1 Drosophila tani | reverse complement strand
TCTCTTAAGTCGTCCGATCCTCTCCCGCACTGTTCAAGTGCCTCTTACACCGTAGCATCAGCTAATAAAGCTGCGGGCGGCTCTAATAGCTTTCATTCGTAAGAGTTTATGCACAGCTCTCTTAATTAAGTTAGGTTTAGAATTATACTCTTATTTCATGATTTCGTTTTTAAATATTGAGATTGCGCTCCTAACAATTCGTTATAATATTTATGCAAAATGAGATAGGTAGTTCCAAAGCTGGTGCCTTGATAAAAACAATTAGTAAATATAAAAACGGTCTCAAGGTCGAGCACATAAATGCACAAAGTCTATTAAAAAAAAATTGAAGAATTTCGATTTCTTTTTACCCAATCAAATGTAGATGTGATGTGTGTCTGAGACGTGGTTTCTGCCTGATTTATCCGACCTGTCTATTGTTTGTGATGGTTATGTTGTGTTTCGTTCTGATCGTATTGGACATGCTGGTGGTGTTGCTATATACGTAAATGTGCAGTTAAAATGTAGTGTTAAATGTAAACAGCCAAGTGAATACTTAATTAAATATTTGTTTTTAGAAATCACAAATAAAGTGAAACAGAAAATTCTACTTAGATGTATTTACAGACCGAATCGTACCCCCGACTATGAGCCACTACTTAGTGTGATTTCGGACACTTCTCTTTCATACACAGACATCATACTGGCAGGCGACTTTAATAGTAATCTTCTAAAAGAGAACCATCTTTTAGATAATTTTGACTCACTAGGCCTATAGGTCGTGAACTCAATGATGCCTACACATTTCGGAAGTACCTGTGATACAGTTCTTGACTTGTTTTTTATTAATGACCGTAGTAAAACTTTACTATATGACCAAGTATCCGTACCAGCTTTCTCTAGACATGACTTAATTTTCCTGACATATGACTTGACTCTGACAATAATATAACTTCTTTTAAGTATAGAGATTTTAAGAATATTGGCTACACTGAACTTGAGCTAGATTTTAATGCGTGTGACTGGTCATCAATTTATCAAACTTCTGTTAGTGATTGTCAAGTAAATGTTTTAAATAACAATGTTCGTTATTTGTTTAATAAGTTTGTGCCGTTGAAAACGAAGGTTATAAAGCCTACACAGAATCCATGGTTCAGTAGTGAAATAAGGAATTTAATTTATCAGCGTGATGCCGCTTACTTAAAATGGAAGCGATATAAGACTGTGAATCATCACATTAGGTACAAAAATGCCAGAGTAATGGTAAACAAAAAAATTAAATTCGCCAAGTGCGAGTACATTAGGTCAAAATTTGAAAGATGTTCTTCTGTAAAACACCGCTGGACTGAAATTAATAAATTAGGTATAGGTAAAGGCACACTTAAGACTGAACTTAATGCTGATGTTGAAATACTAAACCGAACATTTTTGGAAATAGATGTACCTGAAGCAATATGCAACCCGTACCTGAACACTGCACCTCTCTGTGATAATAACTTTAGTTTTATGTGCGTAAATCAGTGTGATATCCTTGATAGTATTCTTAAGGTAAAATCAAAACGCGGAAGGTCTCGATAGCCTAAGCCCAAAATTTGTTAAAATTCTACTTCCCTTGTTGTTGCCCCACGTCACACATGTTTTTAACACCGTTTTAACCACGAGCTCATTTCCGGCCGAATGGAAAAAAGCCAAGATCATTCCGATCCCTAATGCAAATAACGATTTCAGGCCAATTTCAATACTGCCTTTCCTTTCAAAAGCTTTTGAAAACCTAATGTCCTCACAGATTCAACATTTTCTAAATATCAACTCGCTAATTCATCATAAACAGTCCGGTTTTCAAAAAAAACGGAGTTGTATTAGTGCAATAATTGACATAAGTGAGGATATTAGGCAGCAACTTGACAACAATTATGTTACGTTCTTAACACTTCTTGACCACAGCAAAGCCTTTGACTCAGTCAATCATCAAATCTTAGGTTCAAAGCTTAAGAACTTATTTAATTTTTCAGACTCTTCGGTAAACTTAAATAATTCATACTTGACAAATAGATTGCAAGCAGTAGTCGATGGAACGCAGTCTTCCACCTTAAGGCAACCTACAAGAGGTGTACCTCAGGGATCAGTTTTAGGGCTTTTATTGTTTACAATCTATGTCAATGATTTACCTAGTGTCCTGTCTGACTGTGTAGTACATTTATATGCTGATGATGTTCAAATATATGTTAGTAGTCCTGTCAAAGAAGTAAATGTTTGTGTCAGTAGAAGTAATAAAATACTGTCAATTATAGACAAATGGGCGAAGGACAATGGCCTGGGAATAAATTCAAGGAAATCAAAATGCATCGTCATTTCTAAAATAGCAATTGATACTAAAACTCTTCCAAAAATATGTATAAACAATACTTCAATCAGTTATGAAGACCATGTAGTTAACCTGGGCATAACTTTTAGTAATACCTTAACATGGAGCATGCATATTAATAAAACATCTGGTCGCACATATGGTCAGTTGCGTCAGCTTGCAGCCTCTAAATCTTTTATACCAGAAGAAATAAGGTTATTCATTTCCAAAGTCATTCTTATTCCTACTCTCTTTTATGGAATCGAAATTTTCTGTCATTGCGATGCGCGGGACTTGCAAACTTTAGTGGTCGTTTTTCACTCAATTGTACGTTATGTGTTTAATTTAAAACGCTATGACCATGTATCACACCTATCTTGTAAAATTCTTGACCTTAACTTGACCACCTGGATAGATTATAGAACTTTAATATATTTTCATAAAATTGTGACGACCAAAGAACCTTTATATCTCTACCAAAAACTTTCTCCTGCAACTTCGCTTAGGACAAACAATTATATATGCCCTCGAACTCTAACGCATTGCTCGAAGAGGCAGTTCTTTGTTAATGGTATCCGATTGTGGAACAATCTCCCTCATCAATACAAATCAATTAGGAGCGCAACTCTATTTTCTGATAAATTCAAACTTTTCTTGAAAAACGATATAAATTAAATTAATTAAAACTAGTTAATACAATATAATATAAAATATAAAATATAAAAACTTCAATAATAATAAGAAATCTACAAATTAAAAAACAAATTTAAGTAAATTACATGTTAGCTTTATTAATAAATGTTTCTACTTAAGTATTAGTTTTAAGCAAAACTGTATTGAACCCAAAGTGACTAGCGCAATAATAATAAGTGTAAACTTGCAGCGCTGGGATAAAAAATAAAAATAAACTATAAACTATATGCCAGTTCACAATAGTAGAGAGCATAAGCGTTTGCTTGAGTCTTTTTATTCATTGCAGAGCTAATTAGCTGCTGCAGTTGTTGTTCGGTATTTACTTTTTTCTGTTTCTCGTCTCACATTAGTCTGGAAAACATATGGTTAGGTTGAGCTAGGGAAGAAGCTATGCTTGAAGGCAAATAAATGATTTCAATTCGTTCTCTTTCGTTTTGTTTGTTCACAAAATGTTTGCGCTTGCAGATAATTTGAGATTTTATATTCCCCATTCTATATATATACATGATTATTCCCATTCTATAATATATTATATTCTATTCTATTTAATTCTATTTACTCTATCCTAGTTATTAATCATTAATTTTTGATTCTATTAGTATTAGCATTCAATATTAGTATTGGCACTCGAAATTTTAGTAATTAAGGCATTTTATACCAAGTTAGGGTTGGTTGGATTAGAGAACTTCGCTTAGCAAACTGACATTAAAAGCTCGAAGGGCAATCCACAGCTATCTGCTAATTTAAAGCCTAAAAGTACGCCGCAATGATAGGGGAAGAGAAAGTCATTAAATCGGTTGCAATATGCGTATTGTGTGATAGGAGCCTGGCAGAGGACCAGACTGTAAGGATAAAATGTGGTCACGAGTTTCATTAGGCCTGCTACGAATCACATGCTAAGACCAGTAATCTCTGTCCGATTTGTAAGTCCGCTTCGCATGATACACGGCAACATAAGCGGCAAAATAAGCTATCAGGATCTGCTGGGCCAACTAATGGAGAATCATTTGGTTCGCAGCAAGCATTAGGGACCATGGTTGCGCAGCAAGTCAAAGCTATGCAAAAGGAGTTGCTTACTCAATTGTCCGAAAAGATGGCGCAATTCATACAGACAAATATTGCTGCCCACTTTCCGGCACAACCCTCTGTTCCGGCTGAAGTTGATGTTAGGCGGCAGTTTGAAGCAGTGAACTTCCAGGTTGGTGGGCCAACTAATACTTGACTGGCTCGGGGCGCGAAACGTCAAGGATGAATGGCCCTGATCTCTCTCAACGTCCTGATAGGATTGGCCAGATTCTTAACAGTTGGAAGCTTAGGCTTAGCGGCAACCAAGACAGTCTGACGGTTGACAATTTCATATACCAAGTGAAGGCACTCACTCACCAGACGCTTGAAGGAAATTTTATGCAGTAACGCTATCTTGTTATTTGACGGAAAAGCGCGCGATTTCTATTGGCGGTTTCACAAGTCGGTCAGAATGGTGACATGGGATGCGCTAATTTATGCATTGCGAACACGCGACACGCGTAGCGATTTCGACATAAGAGAAGCGATCCGTGACAGGAAACAAAAGAATAGGAAAGATTTTGATACTTGTTACGATGCAATCGTGCAGCTAATGGACGGCTTGAAGACGCAAATTAAATAGCCAGAACTCGTAGAGATTTTGAAAAGAAATTTAAGGACAGAAATTAGACATGAATTGCTGAATGTCACCGTGGATAGTGTTGATCAACTGCGCAAAATTTGTCGGCGAAGGGAAAGATTTCTAGATGACGTTAAGCGAAATTGTAGCTACCAAAAGAATAACCCTTTCCGAAAAAGTGTGGCTGAATTGGTAGGGGAAGCTCAATCCGATGACGCCACTGAATTTTTGGATGTAGAAAATGAAGGAGAAATAGGTTCTATGGCAATATTCTGCTGGAATTGTCGCAAGGAGGATCATAGGTATCAGGATTGCGAGGGCAAACGCAAAATATTCTGTTTCGGCTGCGGTCGTCCCAATACCTACAAACCATCGTGCACAAAATGTAAAAAAAAAAACCCAAAATGAACACACAGCCTCGTCAGCTCTCGTGTGTTCAGCGCCAGAAGTCGACGAACCCAGACCAGAACCAGTAAAAAACGAATTTTCGGCAGCCAAAACCATAAACGCCATTCGGTACAAGAAGTCTGATAAGCGCCCCTATGCCGAAGTGCGTTTATTAGACCAAGTGGTATTAGGGCTTCTTGATACAGGAGCAGCTATGAGTGTAATAGGGGGAAAGTTAGCCGAGAAGTTTGTTCTAAACCGAGTCCCATTCAAACGAGTAGCAACAGTGGCAAGTACTGCTGATGGAAAGAAGCAGGAGATAATTAGCCGTCTTAAAACTCCTGTACAATACATGGAGGACACTAAGGAGTTGGAGTTGCACATTATTCCAAGCCTTAGTCAGGATCTTTATTTGGGGATAGATTTCTGGCAGGCATTTGATTTACTGCCATCCAGCATGAACATCAGCGAAATAGCGCCCGAGTCGCATAGCCTCTCCGAAAGTCAACAAGAGATCCTTAAAACCGTAGTGAATCAGTTTCCGTCGTTCTCGGTATCTGGTTTGGGCAAGACTTGTCTTATTTCACATTCGATCGATGTTGGAGATGTAAAGCCAGTGAAACAGAGGCATTTTCCTGTTTCTCCGGGTATGGAAAAGCTACTCTATCAAGAGGTTGATCGGATGCTAAGTTTGGGGGTAATAGAGGAGTCTGATAGTGCGTGGTGCTCGCCGGTAGTATTAGTACAGAAACCCGGAAAAATCCGTCTCTGTTTGGAAAGCCGGAAGGTGAATGCAGTCAATAAAAAAAAGTGGCATATCCCTTGCCACAATTAGATGGTATCTTGTTGCGGCTTCCCAAGGCAATGTTTATATCGAGTCTCGATCTTAAAGATGCCTATTGGCAGATACCACTCGATCAAGCATCGTGAAATAAAACTGCTGTTACCATTCCAGGAAAGCTCCTCTACCAATACAGAGTCATGCCATTCGGCCTCACGAACACCTCCCAGACTATGACCAGATTAATGGATAAGGTTATTCCCGCTCATCTCAGAAATGAGGTTTTTGTGTATCTGGATGATTTACTGATTGTGTCAGAAAGTTTTGAGGCACATATGAGGGTTCTTAGTCTGGTCGCGATCTTTATCAAAACAGCCGGCCTAATTCTTAATGTCGAGAAAAGCAAATTCTGCACGCGAACGGTCAAATATTTAGGCCATATTGTCGGGGAAGGCGTTATCCGAACGGATCCCGACAAAATATCAGCCATGAAAGAGTTTCCGCTACCCCATTCCCTTAAAGCTTTGCGACGTTTTCTTGGGATGGTGGGATGGTATAGAAAATGTATTAGCAATTTTTCCTCAGTATCAGCTGATCTGATGGATTTTTTAAAGTCTAGGAAAGAATTTGTAATGACGGAGGAGGAAGAAAGGGCTTTTAATAAGCTCAAGGAGATGTTGTGTTCTGCCCCAGTGTTGCACAGCCCAGATTACAGCAAACCTAGCAGCCATTATTTGCATAAAACGATTTCAAGCTTATGTAGAAGGACATACTAAAATGGCTAATGACACAAACGGATTTGCATTCCAGGTTGGCTCGATAGTCATTAAAATTTCATGGTTTTAATTTCAACATCGAGCATCGCAGCGGAAGGTTAAATGTGGTACCCGATGCATTGTCAAGAGTGAATGAGTAGGAGATAGCTGCGATAGATGCAAATCAAGGGTTGTTAGTGGAGTTAGACTTGCCGGAGTTCCAATGCGAAGAATATTGCGACCTAGTTGAAAAGGTAAAAGCAAATGGGGACAAACTTCCAGATCTGAAGGTAGTCGATAATTTCGTATACCGAAGAACAGATTATATGATCATTTTAGCTGGAAATTATGGGTTCCAAGTAATCTAGTGCCTGTGGTTCTGAAGAAGGCTCATGATGATCCATTGGCGTACCATGGAGGCATGCATAAAACTCTGAAAAGGGTGCGACGGTATTATTTCTGGCCCGGGCTAATAGACGATGTCAGAAGGTATAGCATAGAAGGTATAGGCTTGTAGCACGTGCAAGATGACTAAAGCACCGAATAGCATTCAGCGTCCGTCGATGGGTATTATTATTATTATTATTATCTAGGCCTTGTTGCACCACGACCAGATGTTAGGTCTTTTGTGCCGGCCTGTAGGATTAGGATAGAGCCTCTACACCTAGGCTTTTGATAAAGGAGAGTACTTTGGCGGGGTCTATTTGTTCCCAAATCCTGTAGGGGGGGATAAGTTCACCTCCTAGTTGGTGAACTCGACGTCTGATTAGTGAAGGGCATTCACATAGAACATGTTCTGATGTTTCTGGCTCCAACTCACAGAATCTGCAAGTGTCGATTTCTGAAAGTTTTAATTTCTTAAGGTGATACCTTAGGTTGCAGTGACCCGTTAGGTAGCCTGTTAGAGTACGAATTTCACTCTTTTTTAGGTTGATGATGCGCTTAGATCGCGACATCTGGGGGACGAGGAATTGTTTGGCTTGTCTCAGCCCTGCACTGTCGGTCCAGTGGCGTCTTATCTCCTTTTCCTCCTAATTCCTGAGCATTTCTCTTTTGTGTCCTTTTGAAAGTCCACAGAACGGTTCAGGGCCGATTAGTGGTGTCATCGCCCCGCGTTTTGCCAGGGAGTCTGCCATCTCGTTTCCTATATGGCCTTCATGCCCTGGCACCCAACCCACCGTTAAGATGTTCTTGGAAGTAAGGGCGTTCAGCTGCTGGAAACAGTTCTCTACAAGTCTGGAGGAGATCGTGAAGGATTTCAGCGCTATGAGCGCCGCCTAACTGTCAGAGAAGATGTAAATCCGTGCGCCTTGCATTTTCCTGCGAAGGCATTCACGAGCACAGATTTCTATGGCGTGTATCTCTGCTTGGAAAATGGTTGGAGACTTTCCCATGGCTATGGACTTGTTGAACCTTGGTCCAAAAATACCAGCCCCGTTGTCACCGTTTTTCAGTTTCGACCCGTTAGTGTACCACGTTTGTGATCCACTGGGCAGAGATATTGATTGTGGATCCAATCGTGTCTGGTGTCCAAGACTACAGAGAAGTTTCTGTGGAAAACAAGTAAAATCTTAAAGAAATTTTTTATTAACAGTTGTGTAGTAAAAAAACAACAAAAAAACAAAGTGGTTCGATTTTCAATGATCCAATTGCAGACGGCAAGGGTATACCAACTTCGGTTTACCGAAGTAAGGTATCTTTCTCGTTTTTTTTGAACCATGATACTCAAAAGAGCTCTCTGTTCCCAAAAAGATTGAGGCTTGTGAACAATTGATTTGGAAAACGCTAATCGTTTAAGCTTATTTTTAGGAGAAATAAAGGGTATCGGACGGGCCACATACATATGTAGCAAAGTTAGCCTCTTTCAGTCGTCTTTTGACCGTTTTCCTGCTAAGTGAAATATCATTATCTTTCTTTACTTCCATTGATGCTGCTATTGGTGTAATAAGGACATCATCTTTAAATATTCGTAGTTTTACGTGGTCGGCCCGATCTGACTAAGTTAACCGTGGAACTTGTCAGTTTATGCTTATTAATTTGTTAGTAAATTGTTTGCCGGGCTTGTTTGTAAAATTTGCTGAGACTTTGAAATGAAATACCTGCATGGTACTTTGTTACCATTTCGTTTCGCTGGATTTCGCTTAGTTCTCGTGTTTTTCCCATATCTTCATGAAATAACGGTACAAAATAAATTAAATTGAACAAAAAAGGTATTAATGTTGGTAGAAAATTGGTCAACTTAATGTACAAGTGGCAGAGAGCTGTCTTTTCTGCACACAAAACAAATGAGAACTAAATGAATGCAATGACAAAATACTTTTTTCCACCCGAAAATGCATAATCTCTCAGATCACGTGACATAGCAAAGAAATGAATTGGCTTATCAGTGCAATATTTTGCTCTCTCAAAGCTCTAAATAGACTCTCTTACTGTAAATTGGAATTAATCCCGTAACTTAAACAAATACAGAGAGACAAGCTCTGGAATATTGCCATGAGCTTTGTCAAAATACACGATTGTACATATATAAAATGTTTTAAAATCGAAAGGTTAGTTCATTACCTGTAAAATAAAACATTGGACGGTTATTGGTTAACTACAACTCGAGCTATGAAATGGTAAACTTAAAATGAGCAGATTTTTTTTGTGTAAAACTTAAAAAAAAAACGTATCCATAGAAAAAAAATTGAAAGCCATTTTCGTGATCTGGGGACTCAACTCTACCAGAGTTTTGCATCAACAGGCTTGGAGAATTTGGAGTGTAAACTAGTGTTAGTGGAGGTATTCAACAAACAAACAAAAGAAAAAACCATTGCTAAAATTGTGCGCATTTTGAGATTTGATCATTTTTCATACCCACCCATACTACCAAACGGACCGTAAATAGTCGGTCAGTATGGAACACTGCAGGGTAGCAAAAAGTATGGGTTCAAATACCGGAGTAGCAAATACAAATTATTTTTTGGCAATTTATTTTTTTATATAATTCTTTTATATTTATAAAGTGAGTATTGAAAAATATGTTTAATCATTTTGACTTTTCAAAGTATTTAATTCCTATAAAAAATATATATTTTTTTAGTACAAAATTAAAAGTTTTAACTTGCCGAATTAGTTAGCTCTAATGTAATAATTAAATAAATGTAATACCTAAAAATGTTTCGAGATTTTCAAAATGAAGAAGATAACTTCAATAGTTCAAAAGTTATTAATTTTGCAACTTGTTTTGTGCAAACGAGCCACTGTGCAGCGCTGCCAAAAAGTGTTTCTCGACTATTGACCTCTCAGAATTTTGTGGTAGTACGTTTGGTCAGGTACTAAGATGAACGGAATTCCGTGAGCGAAAAAAAATGTAAAATGTTAAAAATGTGGCCAGGTCACACCAATAAACAGCTGTGATTCCGTAAGCGAACTATGTATATCAATTGCATATATTTCGTAAGCAACATGGAGGGGAAGGGGAAAATCGCTGCTCGGTTAGAGTGCTTTGATAGCCTTAAGAAAAATGTGAAATTGATAAAAACCGTTCTAACGACCCTCTTTTGGGTTGCACGACTAGCTCGCCGAGGTCGGGGTTCGTCACGTAAATTTATAAGTCCAGGCCCCTCTTAAGCTCCAATTCCCAAGGAAAGAGTCGAATAATTCCGATTTAAAGTATATGTTTTTTTTTATATGGTGTATGTGTTCGTGTATTTTAAATGCTGTTTGGGAAAGAAAGAGAAGCTCTGCGCTGGAGACGAAGATGCGCTGTTGTGCTCGGTCTGGGTCCCACCGATGATACCCTGTAAGCCGCTGAAAGCGTCCGATGACGCGCAGATGTTCCGGATTGCGGAGTTTCAGTCTGGGCTGGCCGACTCTCGTTCCTGCTCGCACCGTGCTGTCCGTCCCTAATAGATGACTCGCACCTTTGATGCCCTGTGTCTCGTCGATACCCTGTTCCTAGCTTGAGCTCGACCCTGGACCCTGTGCTCCTGAGAATGACGGCTACTCGAGCCGTGCTGTGTGCCCGTACCCTGTGCTCGTCAGAGAAGGTTACTTGAACCGCTCTCTGCTACCCTGTGCTATGCAATGCGGAGGTGATTACTTGAACCATCCTCGGCTACCCTGTGTTAGGCGGAGTCGGTTACTAGAACCGGCTCTGCTACCCTGTGTTCATCAAAGCAGGCTAGCTTGAGCCAGACTTTGGACCCAGTGTTTGCTACCCTGTGCTACCTTGAATTGAGCTGAGTGGGTTACTAGAACCGACTCTGCTACTGTTTCCGGGTTAGTAATTTCTGTCTACTTGTAAACTTGTAAACTCGCTATCGGAGTAAGCTGATCGCCTCTTCCCAGGGCTGCTTTGCCTTTTTCAAATCTGGCGCCGTCCGTCGCCGTTGCCAGATGGCTTGAGTACCCCCATTTCAGGGCTGGAGCGCATGTATTCAAATTGCGCGCCTCTTTCGTTAGCGCTAGTTTTAAATCTAAAACTTACTGTACTTTATTTTGAAATCTTAGGCTAACTTAATTACTAATAATGAAATAATATTAAAAATAACAAAGAGATAACAAAATAATGACTTCATGTGCTTTCTTAGGCTAACTTAACTATAAAGCATGAATTATTACTAATGGTGCGGGGCGTCGCACCATAAAGGCGAGGCCCAATATATGCGATTTAACAAATCAAAAACAATTTAATTTTTTTTTTTTCTTGACAATTTTACACCAGTAGAGAGCGGCCCTAAGGGTGAGAGTAATGTTCTCTCACGCTCTCAGTTGTAGGTTTCGGTTGAACTTCGCCAGTTGGTTGGCAACGCCTGATTATTAGTTGCAGTTACGCCGGCCAGAGCGGATGGCCAATAAAGAGCATACATATATGTACATAAATCACACTTTAACATCTTTTATTCGGCGGGAGATCGGGGATCTTTACAGAAATTTTTTATTGGCGGTGCACACTGGGGTAACAGAGCCAATTTCGCCGCTTAATGTTAAAAAAAATTTCAGATTTTTTCAACATTTTTGATGCCAACTTAAAGTACATAAAATGCCCTTTTAATTTCTGCAATGCATTTTGATTTATATTTTACATGACCACCACAATCCTTTCACAAAGATACACCTTTTTTCCAAATTATAGTTGAAAATAAAAACTACACATTTTCTTCATTTTTGAATATGTGTTTCAAAAAACCTGTTTTAATAAATAAAAATATTGGTA
Source organism: Drosophila tani (assembly GCA_008042535.1). Classification (NCBI taxonomy): domain Eukaryota; kingdom Metazoa; phylum Arthropoda; class Insecta; order Diptera; family Drosophilidae; genus Drosophila; species Drosophila tani. The sequence continues at coordinate 1,371 of VNJO01003400.1, read as the reverse complement.
TGCCATCGAAATATTTGACGTATAAACTAATTTTGAATTATCATATAATGTTTAAATATTAATATATTATATTTTTTAAAAATATTTTTGTTAAACTTTAGCTTAAGCTTTATTTCTACACAACTATAGAGAATTCTCGGAAGTGCCGGGATTCGCCGTCTTCATAATTTAGTGAAAAATACTGTTTGATATAAACTTTCATATATGTAAAAATAGAGGTGCTCTTTTGTGCATTTTTTGAGAAAATCGATTAACAGTTTCCTAACCTTAAAAAAGACGAATTTTCCCGAAACTTTTTTAATCTAATATTTACCATTTACAAAGATAATCTAGCAAACTGAAATCGTTTTCTAGTTACTTTGTGGTCGCAGAATTCGAATCTGTCTTTTTTTTTTGCTTTACTTTTATAGTTTATGAGTTATTCGCATATGTATAAGAAACTAAGGGGCCTTACCAAAGTATCTCCTGTGAGTAAAAAACTTAATTAATTTTAATCAATTGGAGCTAAAAATATTGTTTTCTTAATAGGTTAAGTTATAAATACACAAAAAACATTAACAGTCGGGCAAAAACTGGTAAATACTTACTTCAAAGTTTAAAATATTATTTGAATAGCAAATAGTAATCGAACTGCCTTTTATCGATATTATACTATCGAAATTGAGAAGCTTCAGAAGAAGAAGAATGAACAAGGTCCTCTTTCGTTTTGTGTAAACATATCATATTATATTAATTTACCATATGTTAAGCTCCCTGTAAATTTATTTTGATTAAAATCTTCTTTTAAAACGTATTATGAAATTAAAAAATGTTTTTATTTTTCCATTTTTTTAAATTTATATTTTGTATATTACAAATGGGTTTAAACTACTAAAGGCTAACTAATTTTCAGCGAATATATGGTAAAATATTACAATTATAGCGTAATCTGATTTTTACATAATTTAAAAAAAATTAAAAAAATAATTTTAAATATTGAAAAAAGACATTTTTTTGGTAACCATATTTTTAATAATTTTCTATTATACCCCTTCCAAAAAATTAAAATAAAAAAACTTACATTTGGGTTTTTTTTTTTTTTAATTTTTTGCGCACTTAAGTGTGCTTTGTGATTTATTACTGCGTTAATTTACACAGTGTATATTGTATGCTGTTACTATATATAGAAACTTTTACAATAGTGTAGGCAGGTGTTCAATGGATTTTATAATATTTTGTAGTAGTAGAAAAGTGTTATGGGTTACGAATTTGTGAAGTGATTTAGGTCATGTGGAGGTTTTTTTTTTTTAAAGTTCTGTGTTGTAGATCGATGGGATGGGTTCTTTTGAGTCTTCTTATGGTTCTATGTTCCGTGAGTCTTCTGGCGAGTAT
>VNJO01003399.1:0-21016 GCA_008042535.1 Drosophila tani | reverse complement strand
CTGGCTTAACAAGACTACTCGCCAGATAAGCAGGTGACAAAGGAACATTTTAATTAGATAAAAGCGGGGAGTTTTTCACCATATAAACACTTCCAGAGAGAGCTTCTTGGGGCTCCTGCACTCTTCATTTTTCAACCTGGTACGCGAGCACGTGACGCAAGTAATTCCCCTAATCTAAGAACTAATAGAGCGATACCTAATATATGTCTCATGATATTCTTATAAGAGCGCTTACCTTGTACACTGCGATTTGCTTATCGCTTATCGCCCGCTTATCGCCCCGAAACCAAAATCGAAGTAACATTTTGCACACCTGCACAATACCGCCGCCCAAGATTCCAAGAAGTCCACCTCTAGAAGCACTCGACGGCAGAGTAAACAAGTTTCGTCACATTTTCGGTGATTTTAATAAATTAACCGAAGGCCCACGAAACTGGTTCGCTTGCCAATCAGTTTTAAATTAATATATTTGAGCGATTAGAGCCGGGCCAATTGACGACAATGTCCAACTTGAATAATAACATTATTTTTAGTCATTGTCCATGAGCTCATGCCATCGCTGGGCTACGAACAAATTATTATTTCACCTTATCACCTATCACCTATCGGCGCTATAAAAGCCGATCAAGAAAGAGGGCGTGTGTCCGCTTTTATGGCTAATTCTTGGAACCCCAAGGAAATAAATGAAGAATCGATTAAGATTTACAATTGCCAAAGCGGAAACTGATAGAAAGTGCAGACAATATATATTGTTGTAATGCAACTTTGGGTGATTAACAAAGAGTCAACAGTGCTTGAATGGGGGGTTTAAAAATGAGTTAAAACGTCGAATTCAGTTCGAAGTATTAGCGATTGTTTGCAGAGGTCTTCAGTTGGTAGTTGCATATTTAATTAGTATTTGTTTTAAGGCTATAACTAAAGTAATCAAGGCTAGTGGTATTAATAATGTATTTACATTTGTTACATTTCTTTTAAGTGGCTGAAAGGCCTTGGTAATTAAATTAAAGAATTAAAACTCGCTTTGAAGATTTGAGAATGAATTAGAATAAACTCTTTCTAAATAACTAATCTTGATAAAAATAGCTTTGTTCAGGGTTTTCCCTTATTTATTATTCTTGCAACTAATATAAATATTATGGGTTTGTCCTGCACTCGCTCTCATCTTCTGAGCCCAAAAATCAGCCTCTCCTTAATTGCTGGCCAACTCTCTCGGATTCCCCTAATCAAGCTTTCATTTCGCCGCACTCGAAGCTTTCTCTCCTCCTTGTCTCTCTCTTGCCTTGTGATTTTGCTAGTTTTGTTTTGCTACGAATATACAGGCAGAGACAAAGGCCAAAGAGCACGCACTCGGCTTTCCTTTGGCTCTCCATCATTTTCCTTTATTTTATTTTATTTATTTATGTTTTTTTTTTGGCTACTTTTCTTTCGGTGGGGCGGGCTCTCCTCTGAGGCAGTCGCAGAAATCGAGGGGGTCAAGAGTTCAAGACACGCAGCTTCCGCCGCCGCCGCCGACAACGACTCAATCGATAGTCAGTCTCGGTCTGCGCACGTGATGACCGCCGTCTATAGGATATAGCCTGTACATACATATATATATATAAGAATATATGTTTGTTCGCTGTATTAGCCACCCCCGGCCAGGCAACTGTCGAGGTCATTGACTAATTGTGCGCGCCACACAACCCAAAGTATCTGGCCAAATTCCACATTCTCCGTCCGCTGTAATTTCTGCCCGAGACCCTCATAAACCGCCACCCCCGCTGAGCGATTCTCTAAAATTTTATTTATTTCCTGGACGCGTTTTTGGGGGTGGCCACTGGCCAGCCTGTGGTTTTCGCAAATTTTCTCGGTCAAAAACTGTAAAATTCCCGAAAAACGAACCCCAATGCCGGAGATTCAAATGCTGCTCACTTGGCACGCGCGAGGGTGTTGAATTTTTCGAAAAACTCTCCTTTCTCTTCCTCCTTTCCCGATGTATAATTTATGTGGCATTTTAACGCCGGGTTTTTGTAAAATTTTCATTTACCTAACACTGACGTTCGAGCTATAGATTCTGGCAGTATCCGCACATATGCCGCAACCACTTGAGCTGGCAGCAGTTGTTGTTGCTTAATTAGCGGCCAAAAGGCGTGGCGGGCGACAGAAGCGTGCCAGAAGCGAGGGAAGATTGCGGCCAGAAGAGGGAAAGAAACCCATGGCCACATATCAAAACTGATTCATTGGGATAAGGATCTTAGGTAGCGATAGGTTAGGGCAATCAGGATGGAATACAGGGCAAAGTGTTGGATTAAAAAGGTTTACAAAAGCAAAATCTCATTTATTAACTAAGTTTGGGAATGAATTTTACATTTAATTAGAAAGAAGATAATATTTAAAAATTATAAATATGTATAGCTAAATAACTATATTTTATATAATGGAGAAGCAAATGGTTAAGATACTTTTTTATTTTAATAAATTCATAGGCAAATTGTTAATAATATAACTAATATACATTTTATAAATACAAATGTTAACAATATTAGATTAAGACTAACAATATTTTATGATTACACGCATAAAAAAAAAAAATAAATTACTTAGAGCTATAATTCCCTATGAATATTTTATAAAATGATTTCCTTAAGACATAAACTCCCTGAAATAAATATAAAAACATAAGGAAACCCCTGAATTCTCCCCACCATAACCCCAACTGTCATCCAGAGCACTCAATTTCCAATGCATTTCAAAGAGAAACTCAACTCCATTCCGTCTCGTAAATTAGCCACCGAGACCAGAACCAAAAGCAAACAAAACTCTATTTCTCCAAGACATAAAAATGAAGCTATGGCCTGGCACAAATGTTGTCTGCTGCGCTCCCAACTCTTCCAAAATTCAAATCGTGCGCGGACCAGGTGTTCCTTGAACTCAGTACCCCGTATATCCCTCGACGATGTCCATAAAAATATCCTTTTATAGGCAACGGTGTCGATGTCTGGGCGCTGGCCATTTGGTCAGTTTTTGGCTTAAAATGTATATCGATATCGATTTCGTGTACCGTAAACCTGAGAGAGCTCCTTGGAAAATGTTTGTGTGTGTTCCGCCGTTTTATGTCCGCGACGTGTGTTATTTTAGTTTTAGCTTTAAGTGGTCTCCATTTACCCCCGTTCTAAAATTGTGTTTTCTTTTCTATTTTCCTTTTCAGATATCAGTCGCCTGTCGCGTTCGCCGTCGCCACTGCAATCGAATGGTAAGTGTTTTGAATTTCTCTTACATTTTCGAGCATCAGCTGTTGTCCGAAAGCGATTTACGAGATTTGTCCACTTCATATGGTTCAGAATACATACATATTTCGGGTTTGGAACATCTGCCTGTTGGGGCAGCGGGTCTCATCTCGGTTTCAGTAAATCACTCGCATGTTTTCGGTTCAACAAAAAGACAATAAACCGGAGGGAGTATCGACTTCAACCCTTGCCTGCGACAGCCACGCGCTGGCCCCTGAGTTAGGGAATATATATATCAGGGTTAGGGTTAGGGTTAGGGTTGCTATGTATGTTTCCTAGGGAGGCTCAGGCTCACCCCTCTTGTCAAAACTTTTGTCACAGCCCTTTCTGCAGAGATTTAGGGTAAGGCCGTCGCAGTTTCAAAGAGATAGGGATAGGGATGTCTTTAAGTTGATTTTGATGTCTTATTAAATGGGTGTTTTCGACTTAACAGCTCCTTAAGTAGTTTCTGAGGTGACAATTGGTGTGTGTGTGTCAATTTGACGTCGCCCTAATTGTTCTCGGGAAATGGCCGTTTCTTTCGGTTGCATTATACATTTTTGATGGATTCATAAACCAAAGTTCGATTATTATTCATAACTCGTTGCTTGAAAGGAGACTGCGTTCGATTTGCAATTCACACTTTTCGAATTTCATGGACTTCGTTAGTCACGGTCCAAGCCAAACTTCAACCTTTTCTGGCTCCCTTTTTTATTATGATTTTTTTTTTACCACATTATTGACAGCATTTCGCTTGATTTGAATTCGAATATGTGTGTGAGGGAGGGAGGCTGCCTGGTCGTGTGTGCGTGTGTGTGGGACACAGTTGCTGTGATTTCTTTCACGAACATGAACATATATATTTACATATATTTTATGCAAAAATTATTCCGTTATGCCGGCCGTATGTGGGAGCGCTTTTGGGGTAGCTCGATGTGCAGTCAAACTGACCATTTGGCTTCTTTTTTTTATTGGTTGTGCTAAATGGAACAGGAGCGGCGCAAGAAGGGGGTCTTATGAAATAGTATTTCCATTAATTTTAGAAATATTGTTTAAAGACTTGAGACCTTAACAGAGTCAAAATTATACCAGAAACCTCAATTTATTTAAATGATAAATATAATTTCAGTTAGCAAATAATTTCTTCTAAATTCTTTTCATAAAAAATAATCAACTTTACTTAAGTATCTAATAGAAATATTTAAAATAAGTACCCTTTCTTATCAACATAAATTTAAAAAATAAACCCAATAAAGGCACAAATTTACCTTAGTTCCCATTGAGTAAAAACCCCCTTTTTATCATCACTCCGCTACTGCCCGATGCCCATTCACACAACACATACAAATCGAATTTGCACATCATCTGAATACCAAATGGACGCACGTAGCCCGTCCGAGAAGGAGCGAGAAAAAATCGCTCCTGTCCCGGTCCCGGGTTCGGGTCGCATATGTAAAAAGGATGACCATGTGGTCGGTCCATCCAACCATCCTCCGATGGGTCGTCGTCCACTTGGGCGAATAAGTCATCAAATTCACGTAGCAGCCAGCCCGGCCCGGCCAACGAGCATCAGGAGGCGAGCACAAGTCATAAAGTAGCCAAGGCAAACATATGCAAAAATTGCCTGCAGTGGACAGGATGTGGAAATTGTTAGGGGAATCGGTCTGGGAATGGGATCTAGAGTGTGGGATTCACAGACCAGGGGCCCACTTCAAAGGGTTTAGCTCCTTTGATTGCCATTTATGTGAGGGAGGAAGCCAGGCTTAACTCAAAAATGAACTCGTCTCGTGTGTATTTAAATATTATTGCAAATCAATTGGCCCGAGCCGATGCCCCTTTCTCTCCTGTATAAATAAAATGCATACAAATAGCAAATTTATACAAATCGCTTTGGCCAAGGCATTTGAAATGCTAAAATGCCACTTAAAAGCAGCTAAAAGCGTCAGCCAAAATGAAAAGAAAACACGAGAATTCCATTTGATGTCAAGGTGGAACTATGTAAACTATGGGGTGAAAAGAGCCTGCGACTGGGGGTTTTTCTCTACTTTTATTTTCTTTTTTTTTCGCATAATAAACCCACTGCGATGGGTGGTCGGTCGGTGGTCGTGGTCACGTGAAAGGCTTTCACTCGAAACCTGAAACCCAACGGACTATGAAATTGAACGAAAATTATACAAAACGCTCGTGTGGCCTATGCTAAATTTATGCAAAAGGACACTAGGCATTGGTCCCCAAAGAGTGACTCATTTTTGCATAGTTCGAATCGATGCGGAAAATATATTTTCCAGGGGATTGGGTTAGTTGGTTACGCCTCTTTCTGAGGTTGATTGGGAAAAGAGTTGTGACAGCTTTGTGGGAAATATTTATCTTGGGTTTGGATTAATAGCTGTGTGAAGTTGACACATTTTCTCTTAGCAAAGTCTTTTTAAAATATGATTTAAAAATATTTTAAAGGAGGAAACTCCTTAAGCCTTTTTCATATTTAATTAAAAAGATTTTATAGCCAGGACATTCCCTTCATTTAATTTTCCTAACCTTGTTTTTCTCTATTTTTCCCGTAGCTTCCGATTGCGATGACAACAACTCGAGTGTGGGCACCTCGAGCGATCGTTGCCGATCTCCGCTTAGTCCCGCCCTGTCCCTGACCCACCAGCAGGCCAAGCGCCAGCTGCTGATGCAGCCCCATCCGGCCCACCATCACCACCACAATGCCCATCACCTGAACCACGTGAACCACCATCAGTACAAGCAGGAGGAGGACTACGAGGATGCCAATGGCGGGGCTCTGAACTTGACCAGCGACAATAGCCGTCACAGCACTCAGTCGCCGGCAAATTCGGTGAAGTCGGCGAATGCTTCTTCCCCAGGACCGGCGGTTATATCGGTGCCCTCGCCAGCGGCGCCCATGATCTCGCCGGTTCTGCCGCCGTCCACGGGAGCGGGAGGAGCAGGAGTTGGAGGTATGGGAGGTGGTGGAGCCACCCCACCCACTTCAATGGCAGCTGCAGCAGCAGCAGCCGCCGCTGCCGTGGCCACCTCGATGGCTTCGGGTGGCGGGATCTCGCCGCTCCTGGCCCTGCCGGGCATGTCCTCGCCACAGGCCCAACTGGCGGCCGCTGGTCTCGGTCTAAACAATCCCCTGCTTACGGGCTCCCTGTCGCCGCAGGACTTTGCCCAGTTCCAGCAGTTGCTGCAGCAACGCCAGCTGGCCTTGACGCAGCAGTTCAACAGCTACATGGAGCTCCTAAGGAGTGGGTCGCTGGGCTTGGCCCAGGACGATCCGGCCCTGACCGCCCAGGTGGCCGCTGCGCAGTTCCTAATGCAGAGCCAGCTGCAAGCCCTCAGTCAGGCCTCGCAGCAGTTGCAGGCTCTGCAGAAGCAGCAGCAGCGCCAGCAGGAGGAGCCGCTGCAGCTGAACCATCACCACAAGATGGGACACCAACAGCAGCAGCACCAGCAGCAGCCGCGCAGCTCCACGCCGCACTCGGCAGTGCGCAGTCCCATTGCTATCCGCAGTCCCGCCAGCTCGCCCCACCAGATGGGGCACCATCATCCCCTCCAGATCACGCCGCCCAGCTCGGCGGCCAGCTTGAAGTTGAGCGGCATGCTCACGCCCAGTACTCCCACCAGTGGCACCCAGATGCAGACCACGCCGAGCACGCCGCAGCCCAAGACGGTGGCCAGTGCAGCGGCTGCCCGGGCGGCGGGTGAACCCTCGCCGGAGGAGACCACCGATCTGGAGGAGCTGGAGCAGTTTGCCAAGACCTTCAAGCAGCGCCGGATCAAGCTGGGCTTCACCCAGGGTGACGTGGGCCTGGCCATGGGCAAACTCTACGGCAATGACTTCTCGCAGACCACCATCTCGCGCTTCGAGGCCCTCAATCTGAGCTTCAAGAACATGTGCAAGCTGAAGCCGCTGCTCCAGAAGTGGCTGGACGATGCCGATCGCACCATTCAGGCCACCGGCGGTGTCTTCGATCCTGCTGCCCTCCAGGCCACCGTGAGCACGCCCGAAATTATTGGCCGCCGACGCAAGAAGCGCACCTCCATCGAGACCACCATTCGCGGTGCCCTCGAGAAGGCTTTCATGGCCAACCAGAAGCCCACCTCCGAGGAGATCAGCCAGCTGGCGGATCGCCTGGGCATGGAGAAGGAGGTGGTGCGTGTGTGGTTCTGCAATCGCCGGCAGAAGGAGAAGCGCATCAATCCCTCGCTGGACAGTCCAACGGGTGCCGATGACGAGGAGTCGTCCTACATGATGCACTAAGGCAGCTGGGAGCGAGTTGGAGGTCACCACATTTTAGGGACAAAGACAGTGCAATGTGAGGAGAATCAGAGGAATGCTAAGCAACACTATGTGCAGGTAATTAATTGTTCAATAATTATTTATATATATATTTAAGCTTTTTATAATTTTAAAATTGTTTTAGGAGTCTCTTTTACTCATTTTAAATATTACAAAAATATTTATACTTGTTTTAATATTTTCTAGAATATATTTACTTACAATTTTCTTTACTTTGCTTACCTTCTTGCAGGTTCAAAGACGCAAACACATCAAATACTAGCTTAATTCTGTCCTAAAGTTAGGTAACACTTCCTAAGCAAAAGACAATTCACAACAACTGGGGTTTGCTTATGTTAACTATTAATGGTATTTATTGTAATGTAATTGTACTATAAACTCTTACCAAAATGCTGCTAATCAAGTCAACTTTCGCTTCACTTGATCACCAATATTTTGTAACCCCACAAGGAAATGGTGTTTCTATAGCCTTTGATAGGCTTATAAACTCCATTTCCTTAGGGTTCCGTTCTATGTGGCGTATGTGTATTATTAATATTTAAGTACAGTCTCTGCACAATTTTCAAAGTCAACATAATGAATTCCTAGAGAATAATTATTAAATTAAACACTTTCCACATACAAAAAAGAAAAAGAAAAGAGTAGACTAGTATCTAAGCATATTTATTTTTCGCGTGAATACTGTGATAATCAATTTGAATGATTTTAATTTTAATTAAAAGAAAAAAGAAAAGAAGGAAAAATAAGAACCTAGTTGTATGTTTGTATGTTATGGGCAAGTAAAATAACAAAAACATAAAAGAAAACACTAATTTAAACTTAATACATCGTATTTATGTGTAAAAACAAATTGAATTTATGAAAAAAGGAAAACCCAAAAAACCATTTATAATTGTAAAATGTGAAGACAAAAACCACTAGAATTTTTAAATGTATAACTACAAAGAGAAGGCCAGAAAAAGCCAGCAAAACACAATGAAATAAAACTAATTATCATACAAAATAATGGCAAATATTATTTATTTGGGGGAGAAGGCGCTCTACTTTCCAGAACAAAAAATATCTCAAAGATATCAATCACGAGAGGCAGAAGGAATTTGTTTCTGCGGCGCATATGAAAGGGCATCCGTCTGAGTCCGAGTAAAATTTTAATAAATAACAACATGCAAAACTGAAATTAATTCATGGAATTCCAGTGAGCAGCGCGGAAGCGCGTGCAGAGCTAATAAGAACCAGACACCCGCAGTACGACAACTGGACCGATTCGATCTCATGACCAAGATACCAACATGCAGATGAGGCCCGCGATCATGAAACCGCACTTCCACGGGCTTTCAGGGGCCGAACCTGGGTCACTTCTGTGAGTACTATCAATGGGAAGCCGCCCCGCCGAACAAAATGAATTCACTGCGATTTTCAGAGGGGCGGCGGGTGGAACGTCGTTTGCTGTCATTGTCGCTCCAGCTTTGAGCAATTAAAAATTTTTCACTATAGCTGTGAGTTGGCAAAGTCGAAAGCACAGGGAAAATTCGCTAAAAGATAATATTGAGAGAGGTGAGAATTTTGTATTTAATTAAAGAGAGAGATAACAAAAAATTAAACAATTAAACCGTTTAAAAGGTTGCTGGTACTGGGATAACTTTGGCAGATCATACAATATTAACGTCCCAGATTAAGTTTATAAATTTACTTGACAGTTTTTGTGTAAACAAAACTATGAAGAAGTCCTAATCTAAAATTTATTTTTTAACAATGCAAAATAGTAAGTATTTTCTTATAATTTTAGTTAAAAGTTAACTTACCTTATAGCAAGGTTTTATAAATTCATTAAAATATTAATAAAATATATAAAAATTCATAAAAATATTTCTTGGTAAATTTTTGTTAGGAATAATTCGGTATAGACATTACATTAGAAAATTAGAAAAAAATGTAAGCCTTTTTCTATGGAACCATAGACTCATTTTCTTCTCTTTCAAGTATATTGTGAATTCAATTTCCTACAAATTCTTCACACAGCAGTGCCCACTGTACATATTAGCCGGGGCAGAGGCTCGACACATACGCAAATGATGTTGAAAGCAGATGCAGATGCCCTCCCATCGACCTCCCTGGTACTCGGGGGCCCGTACCTCCTCCATGCCGCAGACACTTGTTTGCATGGAAAGCGCATAATCATCGCGTGTCATGTGGAAATTTATACTATTTATGGTCTGTTTGTTTGTAGTCAGATGGAATCAAATGGGGAATGGGAATGGGTTGCGCTGGGCTGTTCTGGGCCTTGGTGTTGGTGTTGGTTGGGCTTGAGATGTAAGCCCTGGGCCCTACTTGAGCCTAAGCCTGGGCTTTTGTCTTTAATTTTAATAAATTCATGGAAAATTGCCAGTAATTACGAGACAAGCGGCGACGATTTCACAGGAATTCTGCAGCTCCACCCCACCATTTCCATTCGCATTTCCTTCCTTTTTCCGAATGGAAAACCACGTGAAAGGGTAAAATTTGCATATGAGAAAATTGGAGCTCGTAAACCCCATTAGCGCGTACAGCTAACATTGTAGATGGATTGCGATAAATCTTTTTGGCCCCTGCGGGCAAGTGCGAACCCGAGCCTGAGTCTGAGTCTGAGATCGAGACCCCCAATTGGCATTTCCCAGGCTACTTTCTAAGCTGCGCGAATATTGCGGAATATTCATTATAGTTAGGCCAAAGTTCTACGTGCTGAATTATACAAATTAAAGCACATTTAATTACCGCCCCGCCTCAGAATTATAGCTTTAAGGTGACGGGTCGTCTAGGAAGCACTCCTTCCTCGGTTGCACTCTTACATTTTCCATTTAAATCACCGATATGACGGGCTTAACACCTGAAAGAAAATTTCCTTGTCATGCAGTGGCATCAAAGACATCAAAACTAAACCTGAACGAGGCATAAATTTCAACCGACTCCTTTTTTATTAGCTCTCCAACTTTCTAGTCGCGGGCTGCAGCTACAAAAAAAGTGAAGTAAAGAGCGAAAAATTTGCAATGCATTGCATTTTAGTTGGAATTGCTTAATTTATCAGTTCAGCACACAGTTGGCATTTCCCGCCCCGGAAAATTGAGTAGGGGAAAAGCGGGAGGCCGGCAAGGCACGGAGCTTATGAATATGCATCGAGGAACTTGCCTCTGCCACATACTTTTAGTTAGACATTTTATTTCATTGCTGCACATATAGATTTATATACTGTGTTTTGCTTTTTTTTTTTGTTACAAAGAAGGCCTTCGGTCCACTACTGGGAATTAATGGGGGAAGAGGTACCAGGGAATGCCACTGAACGAGTTAGGAATTACTCATTATTATGATTCACTTCGGGGTCTCAATAAATGCAGAAAGTCGCTCATTGATTGAGGAAAATCAGCTTACAGAACAAGTGTTATTATTTGTAAAATTAAATGTTATATTTCTTTATCATAATATAGGAAGTAAAGCGTTAAAAGAACTAATTGAACATATCTTAAAGCTATTTTAAATTAAAGCTAACATTTGTGCATATTCTTTATTGAAATATATATGTAGGAGATATTATTTTAATTTGCCTTACAAGTTGCTACTAAAATTAAAATATTGGGACCTTGATTAAACCGATTAATTGCCATAATTCATTACCATAAACCTTTAATCTAAATTATGCAAACACCTTTGCTATTTTCAATGCACTCTAAATCCAATGTAAACAATAATCCTTTCCGTTCGGCTTGAACAACCTCAACGTCTGAGTCATAACCGCATGGCAACTTCTATCTCACCCCAGTGCAATCGATAGCTAACCCATTATTTACCAATACTGACCTTAAAATCATACAAAGAACTTGGAATTATTGCATTTGCGTGTACTTAATGAATGCAAGCGCAGACCACAGACCAGCAAGAAATACCAAATTAAGCGAATAGCCATCGAATGCCAAAACTCTGCTGCAGGTGTTCTCTCTGTTTGTGTGTGTGGAAAGACAAATTATGCAACTTTAATTTGCCTTCGACAAGCAATGAAAAAAAAGTGAAACAAAGAAGCCTAATTAGCATTCGGAAAATGCAAAAGGGACGGCGGACCTGCTGCAAGCGGGCCAATTTGTAAATTATATGAAAAGGTCGAGCATGCAAGTTAGCCACCACTTCCCGTTCCTGGCCACCCCCCCTTGACGGTCATTAATTAAGAATTAGTTTTGTAAATACTTTGCGCAATTCGGCTTAAGCCTTCTTCCTCCATTCGAAATTAAATTGTTTTATAACGAAGTGTCTGTGGCTTGCGAAGCGCAAAAGTGGCGCCGAGTCCCAGCCCTCTCTTCTGTGCTACCAGGGGGCAAATGGTTAAGCCAACTTCCCGGCACTTTGCATGCGATCATGCAATTGCAAACGGGGCGGAGGTTGGAGTGGGCGGCTCTTGGCTTATTATTTCTGAATTTAATTTATGGCCCCAGACTCATTAAAGAGCTCTCGTGGCCATAGAATGTCTCTGATGCTTAGCCTGTGATTGCCCAGAGAAATGGAGCTTCGGAAGCCGGGATCGGGTAGATCCGTCTTCCTCCATTTCGACTCTCTTGGCTGAGTATGTTAATGCCGGCTGTAGCCACAACACCTACTTCATTACAGGTTGCACAAATATAAAGCAGCGTGATTTCATGGCTCTTTGAGGCGTTCTTACAAAATGAACAGTGTGCCTAAAGGTTAAAAAATGGAAACAAAAAATATTTAAGAGTGTGTTGTAAACAAAATAAAGTATTTTTTGAGGATTTCCTTATACTTTAAGGTTTAATATGCATTTTATATATTTAAAAAAACTACATAATCATTTAAAAGTATTTAAAAATTATATTTCTTCACATTACATATGCGAACGATATTTTTACCTATATTTCCTTAAAGTTACATAATTATTAATACAAAAACGTAACCCACTGTTCAAATAAAAATGCAAGCCTGTGCATTATGCCAAGAACTATCAAAATCTTATTAAATAACAATGTAAAAACCCATTCCCGCTGGAGTCCAGCGATTCGCGTTAATAGAAAACATCATCAAAAGCGAACAAATATACATTTTATGATTGCGATAATCTACAGAGACACACGAGGAAGCGAACGTTTGGCCATGGTCAGTGGGTTGCAATGAAAGAATTATAATACATATAACTAATTAGTAAATATCATTAGACAGCGACCATGCAAAGACATAAAATCAGGCTAAAATCTGCAATCTGCAATCTAACAAAGAGATCTCCGCGCACGCAAGCCGGAACGGACGGAATTTCTTATTTTGTATTTCTCTCATTAAATGCACATTAAACCCGAAGTTAATTGTATTTCCTAGTACAACCCGGGCACCATGCAAATTGCCTTTTGTGGGTGTTTTGCCTGTCAACCCAGACCGATTAAGGGACTCTCACACAGAACCCCTTGATTACATTTATCGCGAGCGCGAGTTGGGGAGGATTCGTTTGCTCGTTCTCATCTCGTGTCGGAAGACATGAAGCCAATTAAGGCTGCAACTGCACTTGCAACTGCGAGTGTCATAAAATTTAATTTATTTAAATTAAGACAATGGCAAAAATTTGCGTTTTTAATTGTCAAGTGCGGTTGAAGCGTTCGAATGTGAGTGTGCATATTCCTCAAAAAAAGCTGAGGAAGTAGAGGCCATTATATTATATGTATATTTCCTGCAGTGTATGCTTATTGATGAATTTATGGCTTTTCAAGACTTAGTTAATTACTAAACATTTGACGTAGAATTTATTATAATTTATTTTTAATTTTTAATATTCCTAACAGAGCAATAAATCATTGATTGGCTTCTTCTTGACTTTTGTGGCCTACTTATTACAGTTTTTATTGCCTGACACTTTTTTAATAGAACCCATTGAGAAATCCTTTGTGTCCCCAGCACCACAATGAAACCATCAGAAGCCAAATATCCTTTCTCCTACAACATCACTTTTGGCCCTTGAAAATTGCAGGCGTTGGTTCGAGTAGCTTCCAAAATCAGAGACAATACTCCAGATTGAACAAAGGACCGTTGTAAATTCGCTGGCTGAATGCAATAAAAATTAAATAAAGTCATCGAGACTATTTACAATTTTTCGAAATCGTCTCATTCAAGGCGAAACAAAAAGCCATTGTCAAATGGAGCGAGGAGAGAGCGCGCCAATCAAAGAACGGCAGTCCGAGTCCGAGGCTGTTGAGTAATTTAGTTCAACTGCAGATGAACTATGACCTGCCCTTCTATGTATGTGTTCGAGTCGCCCACAAAACGCTTCCAGGTGCAAAATCCCAATGGCAGCTTGTATCTCTCTCTCGTGTCACGTGATTTATGGTGCGTTTTTGTCTCGCATTCTGGGGAAAATTTCCGTTCAAACCAACTGCCCGCTCGACTTTGTGTAGGCGTCCAAACAGTACTCGATGTCTGGACCCATCCGATCTGTGGTCATCATCCGTTTCTGTGTCCTCTGTTCCCTGGCAAATATCATCCCCATATATTTCCCAACACATTTCGGATACAATGCATCCTGTTTGACCAACGCACTTTCGGCACGCTTCCCTCCAGAGCCCCTATGCCATTACTATCCATCCAGTAACTAACCCCGTCCGATCCCTTTGTGTTACTCCCTCTATATGATGATCCCGTCTAAACGCTCCGTTTAGACTGCCCTCGATTTCTCGAGTGGCGTGGCATTAACCTTGACTCAGTCCGAGTCCGATCCTTATCGCGATTGCCCTTATTGTGTGTTTATTGTGTAACATCCATCGAAAGT
Source organism: Drosophila tani (assembly GCA_008042535.1). Taxonomy (NCBI): domain Eukaryota; kingdom Metazoa; phylum Arthropoda; class Insecta; order Diptera; family Drosophilidae; genus Drosophila; species Drosophila tani. The sequence continues at coordinate 6,684 of VNJO01003399.1, read as the reverse complement.
GCTTTGTCATTCCGCGAGGGATCCCCACTAAAGGCAGCGAGGGAGGGAATCGGTATCCGAATGCGAGGGTGTTTCTGGCCCCTCGATTACGTATTTCTCCTTGTTGTGCCATAGGTACATATACATAATATCCCTTCGCTTTGTTCGCTCAAATTTATTATGACATTCGGCGCGTGTTGAAAGGTTTTTAAGAATGCGGCGCCTTCTGGAGTGTGACCATGTGGTGGGTGAAGATCGATTAAAGTGTGGCATTTCCTTAACCGAAAAATTATAATAATATCTGTGTAGGGAAAATCAATTATCAAAGAACTTGGTCTACATTTGGAGATACTAAAATGTTAATTTATTATTAAAATGATACAGGAATGAAAATTATAGTCTGCAACAGAATTAATTAAATGATTTCTAAATATTAAAAAGAATTTTTAGTACCTTCTTTATTCCTAAACTACAAATCCGTAATTGATCTTCATTGAGAACTCCTCTGCTCTACTTCTTCCTTACAGAGATCTTCCCATGCCCCACACGAAAATTATTAATTGTCAAAGTAAATCTTTAGGCCAACGGCAAGTGAAGTTGTCTAACTTGCAATTGGTTTTCCCACTTGCCAGCAACTTGTACTATAGCTCTGCTCTATCCATTTTTTTTCCCTTGATTTTTTTTTGAGTTCTTCACACACCGACGCCCACTTTTCTGGAGCACCGCCCCATTTATCAATATTCATTTGGCGTCGTCGTCAAGTTGTTCTTATTGTTGCTGCTGCTCCGCTCTTCTGCTCCTCTGATGATGATCATTAAACGGTGAGGGGATGGGAGCAAAAATTAATTTACGGCGCATAATGACAGTTTATCTGGAAAAAATTGTTTGCCCCGAGTGTTGAGTTTTAATTAAAAATTATTGGATTACTTTGTTTGTCCCAGGCACCACCACCACCACAACTACCGCCTGCCCGCGCCTGTTCCTACTTGGCTATGCCTAAGTGTAAGCCAAAGCATTTCATCATTTTAATGATAGTCTAAGAAAAAGTTAACTTCTTCGAGTGACAAAACAATTTGCGAGGCAGCTCAGGTCTTGGCAGTTATATATACCCTATACTCAAAGATGGTTTGAAGGGTGTAGCTGGCTTCTTGGAAATTATTATGGCAGATGGAATTTGTAGCGCAAGGCGTTGGATTAAGTTGCTCTCCTTTGCACTTGCCAAATATAGATTAGATTCCTTGCACTCAATGGAAGGAGTTCGCAGAACTATCTTGGACATAACTAAATACCAGTTCAATTAGGAAAAATGCTTTACTTCTTTAAAAGAACGTTGATGCTGGCCTTTATAGGTCCTAAAATATTTACAGGCAGAGGTAATTACAAATCATGATTTAAATATCGTGTTTTAATATTTTTTGTAATATTTAAAACCTTATAAAAGCCTTCCTGTAAATATCTAAGTTTTTAGCTCTTAATTAGTGCTAATCACGCCACCTTGCTACCTTCCATTTTAAGCGCAGAAATATCACAGCTAATCCGTGGTACTTCATCCTTGACACTGCCCGATAATTCCGATTGCGACGACTGCGATCCTCGGTTATGGCCACGTTGACAACCTCATCATCGTCATCATCGCGTTGTGATGTTGGCCATCGGCCGAGAGCGGCTTTTGCCTTTCTTGACTTCTGGACTTCCCCTTGTCGGCCGTATGATTTTTGATCATGCCAGCAGCCTTTTGGCGGGTTTGGTGTGTTGGGGCTTTAAGGAAGCCATTACACGCATATATTCAGAAGGCGACTTGCCTCATCTTATGAACTGCAATCATTTCTCTCTCTCTCTCTGTTGCACTCTTGCCTGTCGTCGGTTGTCGGTCACGCTTTGTTGTTGCAGTTGGTATTTTTCGATGGCCGCAAAATTTATTACAACAAATTTAAATGTTTTGGCCTTGTGTTTTGGCATTTTTACTGATTCCTCTGGCTCCGGGCATTCATATGGAAATCGTGGCAATTTATTGTATTTATTTTGAAATTTTTAATGCTGGTTTTGGAAATAAAATGTACACGCTTACATGGGGAAATGGGATAAAAGTATTGAGAAAAATAGCTAATTTATAGTTATTTTTTGTAATATTTTCTGGGGATTATAAAAGGGCTTATAAACTTTTATCAAGCCAAGAACACTCAGTAAACACAGTTAAGTATTAAAAATAAAATAGAAAACTTGATAAACTATGACCAATGTACTAAACTTACATTTGAAATGGGATAAAGGGTTTGCAGAAGGTGGCTAACAATTATTGTAGTAATCTCTTAACATTTTCTCATCATTTAAAAATTGATTTTAAAGTTTTAACAAGCCAATAACACTCAGAAAACCGTATTTTTTATTACAAATAAAATAGAAAACCTGATAAACTGAGCCCAATGTAGGCACGGCCGCTCCCCAAACGACATTTCACATAGACCCACTGCGTCTGTCAATTTTTCGCTACGCCTTAGCAGCAACAACAATGGAGCTTTTGGGCCGAGTTGTGCATAGTTTTTAAACTCAAATTAAAGCACAAATTGCTACCGCAACGAGCGACTTCAAAGGCCCAAAAGCCGAACCCGGCTCGAACAGTAGCCAACGCGGCCCGAAAAGATTTGCGTTGCGGCTCAAGCCAAAGTCGAGTCCCTGGCCAGAACCCCTCGCAAACATTCAGCCAGCATTCACATCCATCAATTTCTGACGCTTTCATCAAGCGGCCAAGACGACGACGACGACGACGACTGCGACAACGACATTTGCCACAAAGGAAAGCCAAGGAGCGGCGGAGCAGAGGCCATGTTCTGTTCTGTTCTGTTCTGATTATTGTTGCCACTGTGGACCGGATCGGGCTGCTCTACTGGTTTCCCTGGCCTCGCGCTGGGGACGCGCATTTAAATTGTCGGCAGGATCCAAGCGTTTTGCACTAATATCCACCAAAAGCAGGCCCAGTCCTTGTCCCCAATGCATTCCTTCTTCTGCTTTGCAGCTTGGCTCGGCTCTTTTCCATTTTGTTTGTATTTTTTGCGACTTCTTTTCGTGGCATTGACATCTTTTCGTCAAAGTCAAATCATTCATTTTGCCGCATCAAAATGCATAAATATTTTCGGCTTTCGGTTTTTGGGTTAGATATTGAATTGGTAGTTGATTGTTGCCGATTGTTTGTTTTTGCAGCCGTTTCTTGCCTGGGCTTGGACGAAAATGTAAATCGCCAACATTCTGTGCGCTGTTTGGGGAGGGAGAATAGGGTTGACAAGTCGTAGGAGAGTTAACAGGGTTGCATATTATAGATAAATACAAGTAATTAATATGTTCCTTGATTGCTAAATTTTGCTGCTAAATTCATTGATTGGAGTTCCCAAGACAATTTTGTTCAACATTTTAAAATAAAAGTGATACTCAAAAAATGTTTTTTCTAGTTTAAACAAATTATATTAATCCTGCGATTTAAGAACCCTGAAAAATACCTCTTAAGCTGAGAGATCACTTTGATCAGGTATAAGTTTTTTAGATTTATTTGTAATGAACCTTCTAAACGAACAAATGTTGCAAAAAAGAAATAGTAACTCAACTTTGTTATTTTTGAGCTTTACAATAATTCTATTAAACCTTACTTAGCAACCTGGCAACCCTGTAAACTACCGCTAGCATTCGCAACTCCTCAACGCTGACGAAATGCCAAAAGCAGATACAAAGATACACAATCCTTCAAGGCGAGATCGATGCTAATGCTGGCGGGTCTCTATCGCTACCGTATTCCGCACCGGATTTCGGCCTCGCCTTTGAAGGCCCGATCGTTGTTGGTGTTCACAATGCCATCAAAATTTAAATAGCAAAACAATGGAGGAGGGGAGGCAAAAAACCGCTGCATTCCCTTAAGTCTGCGACATTTTTTGTGACCAGCTTCGATGCCTTCTGGCCTTTCCCTTCAGCTTTTTCGCTTCATTCTTTTTTGAAAGACTTTACTTTTTTTTGTGGAATTTTTGGCGAATGCTTTTGTTTTGCAATTAGTTTTTGTGGCAGTGCCTAACGGTATCGGAAATGCTTAACTTTTGAGTTTATATATATGTATGTAGCCATATATGCTGAATGTCAAGGTCAACAGGAGGTGGAGGAGACGATGCAGCCGGAATCTCCAAGTTAACTCCCCGAAGTTAATGATTTATGCGACTGTGAAAATATCGGAGCGGAGACCGGCAATTACAGCCAAACCGCCGGAATGACACAGATGAAAAACGAGCTCGATCCGCGGCTATGGAAATGTGATAAGCTATAATTAAGCAGCCCCGATAAAGGATGCGAAGCGCTGCTAGCCCCCATCGATCGGGGGGCGTGGCATATGCTAAACAACATGCAAGGGGCGTGTGCGCGGTGTAAGCAAATTTAATTTATACAATACGACGACGACTCTCATATATGCCAATATGCAAAGAATTAATAATCGCAAGCCGGCCAAGAAGAGGACGACAGACGCCCCGGGGGCGTTGACGTTCCGGTAGAATCTTCTGGGGGCGTGGCAGCTGTTTGGCATTTCAATTGGATAAAGTGGCGCCCCGAACTGGTTTTCGAATTACCAATTGGTATTTGGTTAATCCTAAGCGAGAAGACAGAGGGCAAAATGGTTATGATTATTAACCCATTGGGGCTGAGGGAAGGACAAGATCAACTTTTATTATTTTATTATAAATGGGAATTTAAATTTAAGAGAGGGAAAGGGTTTTTATATTATTTAAGAAATCCAGAGAAAACTGTGTTAAAAATTGGAATATAACTCAGGGAAAATTAGAGCTTGTTTCCTTTGTTAGATATTAAACTAACACTACCTTTACTTCCTTTCCTATTTAAGTTTTACTTAAAATATTTTAAACAATTTTTTCCTTTGCACATTAAAATATAAACCAATATTTCTAGTTTCCTAATAAACCCCCTCAAGATCTCCAGGCTATGTGGGTTAATCGTGTCCAATAGCTGACTTTCTGCATCGCCTGCTCCGCCTGGTGACCACAAAAAAAATTCTGTACAAACATGCAATATGTCATAATATTTATTGTTTTTTGATCGGCGCAGTCCCCTGGCCACCGAGCTGCGCTCAGTCCCCTAACAGACGTAATCGATCAGGTGTAGAACCCACGGCAATTGAGTAATAATTCATAAACATATTTCCACTCGAAGGAAATTAATTTGCCGGCCAAGTTCCCCGTCTGGCCAGTTTGTTCAATGGGGTTCTCCTCTGGTCATTACGCGGACGTGTTGACGTTTGAAATGACAACCGCTGGCACACACAACTGTCAATCAATTTCGGGTGTTCCACTAACTACTCTTATTGGCCATGCCCAATTATTCATATTGTTCCAATGAATCGAAACAACAAAAAGTCGTCAGCTGTCGCGGTTTGAGGGTGGCCGCTGCTGTTTGTAATGGGAAACTTTTCCCTTCTTACCATTTTCCCGCTGTAATAGATATTTCCGTTACGTTAAGTCACGCAAAGTGTTGTGAAAATTTGTTGAAAATTGCTTTACGGGTAGTGAATAATTAAGGATTGTGGGAGTACATGCTCATAGCAAGGATTCTCCTTAAAATTTCTTAGAAAAATAAATCATTTAACTAAAGGAAATTTCGTTCTTAATAAGCCAAACCAGTTTTCCGTTTATTTATTCAATTCTATGCATGATTTCTACTTTTATATCCCTCAGACATATCCTCTTTGTGATCTATTATTTCGAGGAACTTCTTCCTCCTTTATTTACGTACAAAAATGCAAATCATTTCCCATACTCCCCAAACGTTTCCGTATTATCTACCATTAAATGCTCAATTGAATTCCGAATTTCGGCAGTTAAATGTCTGCTTTCGAATACACAAAACTTTTTGATTTGATTAATTGCATTTATGATGGAAGACTGTTGAATATAGTTGAGAGTCATGCTGTAGTGGAGTTCCCTTGTTTTTTTGTTTGGGAGTTAGCTGCTCGAATTCAACTGTCTGTGTCTAACGAGATTCACAAATGAGTGACTTTCCTTATGGTAATTTTTCATTTGAATATTTGTTATGTGAGCTGCTTTGATTTAATTATATGGAAGTAGGTCTCATTACACGCTTTTTCTAGTTTAACTAATTTGAATATGAGTGTAGAGGAAAGGTGTAAAGTGTGATGACATTGTCATTAGTAAAGTCTAAAAAAAATATATTTATTATAATTCCTTTTTCATTGTAAACTATATTTTTTTTAATACCTACCTCTAATATATATTTATATACTTTCTTCCCCTTCTCATTGGCCAACAAACTCTATAAGCTGACAGTCCTTCGGTTCCCAAAGTCATTCCATCACCATCAGCCAACTTTGAACACACCCAGATGACACATATCGAATCACCTACGAGTTATATAACCTATGTATTCCGTACCCACATATTTACTTAGCAAATTAACTAAAAAGCAAATGGAATAAACGAGTTCTCCGGCTGCGGAGGGGGGCGATTAATGGGAGTGCGAGATCTGAAATTGAAATTCAATATGATGAGCGAAGCAAATAAAATGGATACCCGGGCGACTACAATTCGAATACAAATAAATTGGAATGCGATAAACGCGTTGCAATCAAAGGTGGAAAAAAAAGGAAAGAAAAACCACACCCCTACCGAATTTTTCACCCGTAGCAGGTCCTGGCCATGCGATACT
>VNJO01003398.1:0-20624 GCA_008042535.1 Drosophila tani | reverse complement strand
AGACTGGGCCGCTTCCTCTGGTCCCTGCCACAATGTGATAAGCTGCAGCTGAACGAGTCCGTGCTGAAGGCCAAGGAGGTCGTTGCATTCCATCGCGGCCAGTACAAGGAGCTGTACCGCCTGCTCGAGCATCACCACTTCTCGCCCCAAAATCACGCCAAGCTCCAGGCCCTGTGGTTGAAAGGTGAGACTCGCACTGCTGCTTAACCCCAAAATGTTTGAAGGCCCAAGACCAAAAACAAAAACGAATTCTTTCTCTCCGGCTGTAGCGCATTATGTGGAAGCCGAAAAACTGCGAGGAAGACCCTTGGGTGCTGTTGGCAAATATCGTGTTCGCCGTAAATTTCCATTGCCCCGCACCATCTGGGACGGCGAGGAGACGAGCTACTGTTTTAAGGTGAGTGCCGAGTGCCGGGTGCCGAGTCCTGGGCCGCTTTTCATTTTAATTGTGGCAAGCGGCGAAATCGTACAACTGTCCGCTCGTCAGTCTGATTGCTTGGGCTGAGACTGTCTGATTCCGCCAGGAGTGACGCCTTTCGGCCTTATCGTGGTATTACCATTTATACTCCACAGGAAACGGAATGTTTGCTCTCTGGCAGGCTTTCAGTTGATTAAAATAGATTAGGCTCAGCTCAGTAAATCACGCTAAGGGCGTCCGTCCTATTGAAAACTGACTAGAACTTGCCACTAACTAAAAATATATAGTAGTTATAGAATTTCGAACATTGATCATTGATTGGAGCTTTTGCAAGGGCCAGCGTTTTATACACCCAGAAAAATTGCGAATGATTTTGTACGCTTAATTATCCGCTTTTAGAGGAGGGACGTGAGGGGGAAATGAGACAGAGAAAAATTTTACTCTGGAAAGTTCACACGTAGTACATATGACACACGTAGTACATATATGTATGCATACAATTTAAAATAACATATTATTTCGCATATTAAATTACGGGGGAAATGTTAAATTAAGTTTGTTTTTCTTCCTAAGCTCAAGAAAGAGTTCCCCTTTTTAATATTTTTATCAAGAACGATTCGTTCTTCAAAACGAAGTCTTCGTCTTAACTCAAGAATAAACATCCGTTCTCATTGTGAGAATTCTTCTTCTCGATTCTGGTATTTTTGTTCTTGGCCTACTTTTGAGAAGTGTACCCTTCCAGGGTTTTATAGTATCGATGGAAAATTCAAGGGCAGTGAAATTTTTGACTCTATGAGGTACATACATATTTTTCCGGAATAAAATTCCTAAATCCTTCCTAAAGTGAAGGAACGATTCGGGCAAATTTTCTAGTCTTCGCTGTCTTTGCCTCGATGCCTTCCACAAATTCAACCATTGAAGGGGCACAAAAGATACTGCCTCCCGAAGTTAGCTTTCGTCGTGGTATATCGTGTTGGGTATTATACATTGTTCGGAAGTATTTACATCACAATCGAAAATGTTTCCTACTCCATAAATAATAAAGATACATATTTATCTCTAACTCTATATAGACATATCACCCTTTAAAACTTTCAAGTGGAATTTTCCGCCAACTAATTAGTTTAATATAAATCTCTAACAAATAAATATGACAAACTTTTTGTCATTCAGGGATTCAGGTGTAAAACCATATATATAATATTTATCTGAAGATGGGTCTTTTTATTTTGATTCTTTCGTAGGAGAAATCCCGCTCGGTGTTGAGAGACTGGTACTCGCACAATCCATATCCATCGCCGCGAGAGAAACGTGATCTGGCCGAGGCCACAGGACTGACCACCACCCAGGTGAGTCGATGGCCGATGCCAAAAACCGAAATTCAAACGACAAAATTAAGCCAAATGTCAAACGCATCTTTTGACAAATTTCAAATGCAATTCCTCACGGATGTTAATTGCATCTCATTAATCATGGCACACAACGGTCCATACTTGCGAATGTCTCTAAGCTATTTTTGTGCTTTTACAGGTTTCCAATTGGTTCAAGAATCGCCGACAAAGAGATCGAGCCGCCGAGCATAAAGAGTGAGTTTCAAAATTGTATACATTTTAATATTATTTACTGGCTAAAGCACTGGGTAAAGTAAGTCTCCTTGGGTGTATTTCATATAGATCCAAAGTGGATCTATATCTGCACTGATTATACCAGTGGCGAACGTATAGACAAATCTATATCTTTATGCTCTATCTGAGATGTATCCCGCAAGTGTCAACGCGAAAAAATAATATATTAATTTGCATTTAAATTTTCAATTACAAAAGCTGACGACACTTACTTTCAAGGTCGTCGAGTGGGTGGAAGGGGCCAGAAGGGGGCTGGCTAATTAGTGCCAAGGACGCACGCTGAGGAGGATTGGGTGAGGTGGTTCGGTCGGCGGCATTGAGAGAAAGAGCCGCTGACAAAGTCATTAACATGTTGTTCCACATTCCAAAATGTGCATATATGTATGCATAAATATGTAGGTATTTATTGTATTATTATTTGATTTGTTGATGTTTACTTTCCGCCATAGGCATATCCCCGGCATATGTCTGGCAGGCCTCGTCACTAATTAAAATCCCCAGTCCTTTCCCTCTCCCTCTCCCTCTCCCTTTCCTTTCCCCTCGGCCGATTTCCCTGAACATCTGCATTTCCGCTTAAGCAAATAGTTTCAAACAGTTGTGGAACTCCTTTCGGCTGCTTCCTCCTCGAGAGTGAGATCGCGAGAGATCCTCGGCCACTGATACGGAATATTTTCTCAAATATTAAACATCCTTTGGCTGGCTAGCATCCTTTTGTTTGTCCTCCGTCCAGGACCGGCTTGGGTCCTTCTGCTGCCGCTGCTGCTGCCGAAAGTCATGTGAAGTGCAAACAGTCGAAAAAGTGAAATGGATTTTGTGAAGTGGCCGCGTTTCCTATGCTCCCTTGCCAGGCATTTGCATCCGTCCCCTTCCGCCAACTAACTCTAGTTGGTATATTGCCAAAAAGGCCCAACTTTCGCCGAGATAGTTCCATTATACTAAATGGTATATCACTTACGGCTCCTCCACAACGGGCCTCGCCTCACGAACGGCGGCCGAAAAGCGAGAAATTGTCGTAATAAAAATGAAAACAAAAATGGTAAAAAAACAGATATAATGCAAAAATATTATAAATTGGATGCCGTGGCAACCGCAAGGCGCACTCACACTTGTGCGCCCGACAAAAGTACGAGTATCTCACAGATACACGCTCGTTCTCGGCTATAGTTTGCACTGCGTAGCTTCCCTTTCCCAGCCCGCCGCTTCCCCCCTCCGGCGTCTGCCTCAGCTCCTCCCGGCCTGTAACCCGATATATGTTTATGGCTGTTGCCTCGATGAGCAACTCAGTGTGCTGCTACTTTAACTTTTTCATACTGTGTTTTTCCCTTATTCTTTTTGCATGTGCAGTCTGGGCGAGGGTGTGTGTGTATCTGTGTATCTGTGTATCTGTGTTCCATGCAGCTTTGTGGCAGCCAGCAAACCACATCGGCGCCAAATCCGAATCTAAAGCGGCACTTTGAACAGCCCAGCAACTGCCAAAGTGGTTATTGTTTGAATAGGCACCACCTTGGCAGGGCCGGAGCGGGGAACGAAGAGCGGACTGCCAACTAGGTAGATGGATGTGGGACAATCCGTTTGAGATAGGTTTGAGCTCCTCAGTGATTCAGGCTATTCAGCTATGCGTCTAGGAAGATGATTTAATCGAATCAATTATGGCCACATAAGGGTATATTCATTCTTAAGCTTCAACTGTAAGGTGTCCGGCCTTGAACAGTATCTCCAAGTTTATTATAGTCTTTTGGTCTATGTTTCTACATACAAGTAAAAATGTATGAGAATCTTGAGTATTAGGTAGCTAGGCGTGGCCACCATATAAACCAAACTTGTTCTGCGTGGGGTTCATGCAAGTCGGTATGCAAAATAACCATTTGAACCAACTTTGAAGTTCTTGTCCAAAATTATGACCCTGAAATAGGTATTGATTTTAGAAACTCGTCCTTTAAAGAGAGATAGAAACGGATTTTCCTATTTCTAAGGAAAGTTTTTAGAAGTAGAAATCCATTTTGTTAAATCCTTAAGAATATACTTCAGAAAGTGTTATTTTCTCGGTGTTTAGCTGAGCAGATGGATTGACATACATGCCTAGATAAGTATAATCAACTGTTGATGCTGACCAATAAAATGTAAAAAAATTGATATTGGTTAAAAAGTTAATAACAAAAAATATTATAAAACACTCCGAAATCAAATCCTACAAGCAGTTTATTCAAACCTTGAAAAAGATCTCCGCCAAAAACCACTATACGAGTATCTAAACTCCTAACTTATTCGAATATCGCACAACAAATTGCACAAGGAATCAGCCTCCTCCCTAGCAATTCAAGTCGAGTAACTCAACCCTGCCCATCGTCATCCAAAATCTGTAAATACATATCGGCTATCTGGCGATCCTGGCTCAGCTGAAGACGAAGCACAGGGCCATGCGCATATAGTCGACTGTCGAAGATATGGCTGTTATAATCACTCGGTAGCGGTCGATGTACATGGTCACGAACAGCAGATACTTCTTATTGGTCACTTCGAAGCGCCAGAGGTGCAGGGCGGCCCCAAGGAGGTCCAGGTTGTCGGGCAGGACCGCCCCCAAGTGCTGCTCGCAGACGTACTGGAAGATGCCGTAGTAAAAGAGCAGGACGGACAGCGGGAAGAGGATCGGCAACAGGATGAAAAAGAAGAGGCCGCAGCTGTAGACGAACTTGAGGAGCGTGGGGAAGGGCAGCGGCTGCATCCAGATATCGAACAAGTGCTCGACCAGCGGCTGCATATAGTACACCAGCTTCCCGGGCTTCGACACGCTTTGCCACTGGATATGGGGGATATAGGATCAGGACAAGGACACTTATAGCTTTCCTAAGGCCTCCTGCCCTCACTACTTACCAGCTTGCGCTTGTGCAACGGCTTGTTCCAGGTCTTGTGCATAGTTTCAAGCTTTCGCTGACAATTTTCTAATAACGAAGGAATTTTGAATTTGATTTGAGGGCTCCGGATACTACCAGCTACATTCCAAAAGCTGTCGAGAGTACAATAAGAATTAAATTTAAACTACAACTGTTTGTAATGTTTATCTTATAAAATTTTAAAATATAGATTGACACGCCTGTAAATGCCTCAGTAGGATTCAAAAATTATTAAATAACATCTCAGCTTAAATTTAATAGGACATTAGATTGTGTTATAGCAATCGCTTACGGTCTTGGGATCTAATAAAAATATAGAATACAAATAAAGATAGAAGAATATCTATAGAATATATACATACATACTCGTATGTATATGTTTTTTACATTTCATTTTTATTTTTCAAATAAACTTTAGTTGTCTTTGTTTAAGTCAGGAAAAACCTTTTGCAGGATCGGGCTCAAGCATGATTAATTCTAGATTCTATAATCTCTACACCCCCCAAGAAAAAACTTTTTGAAACAGTTAAAAATCAAGCCCATCCGGGGTCAATTTCCGCTCGACCCTGGCTTTTCGAGCATGCTTCGTTCCTAAAATGTATAAACATTTTTTGGTTGATACACGAACGAACCGTACTTATTTAATGAACATTTTATATTTAATTTAAAAACAAATCGTTCTCAATTTATATAAAAAAAAAAACATCTCTTAACGAGGAGATATAAAAGTGACAATGGCACATTCAACTCAAAAAATTTCTGATACCAAATTTTGTGACAATTAATAGTTATTTAAATAAAAATATTTAAAAAGTTTTTAGTTAGTTTCAAAATCGGCCCTTAGCTGAAAAATTTAAACAGGCAAAACAGGCAGCGTCCACATTGATTTTCTTATTTTATTTTACTTTTATCAACATTGATTCTGTAAGTGAATATGTTAATGTTAAATGGATGTAAATATTATATAAACTCTATAAAGCAAACACAAATGTCACCACTGAACAAGAACACTGGCCGTCAGTTGTAAGGGTAAAGCACTCTACCCATTGCTCCACGAAGGCAAATCGAAAGCTGACGAAACCTCAAATTCATATTATATCACATTGTTTGATTTTTCAGAACGGTAGCTCGACATTTAGTAAACCAATGAGCTTGTTTTGAGAATAAAAATCGATCAAGGATCAATCAAAAAAATTATTTTATATTTTCTGTTCTTTCTGGGCGAAGTCGTCAGTCTGAGTCTGTCGTCATTATCCCTTTACTGTCCGACCTTAAAAGAGGCATATGTATACATCTAGTTACTCGTCGTTATATAGATAAAGGTTCTCAGTTAATGGCCCTAAGTACAATTTAAATATAATTACTGAAAAGTAATGGTTAATGGAACCTTTGATTCTTAAATACAACTAAACTAGGGATCATAATAAATTATTTTACCGTTTAAGGATTTGTAAAAACGTAAGGCGTAACAAAAAATGACACTTAAGCAATCTCAAAGGTCTGATCATCAGTTGAGTCCTTCAACGCGCTCCCTGATTGATCTGCTGCCATTATGCGCATTTCTACGGGAATTTCTGGGCATCTTTCTCCCCTCGCCCTCACGCTCACTCACTCGCACAAACCCAGTTCCAGACGTGTCCCAGCGTCCTTCTGCTTCCCTCCTCTTCCCCCGAGGAACAGCAGCCACCATCATACTTCATATACATACTTCATATACTCGCATTCGCACTACCGAGGCGACCCAGTCCGAGTTCCACTTCCAGTTCCAGTTTCAGTTCCAGTGCCAGTCCCAAGTCCATCCCACTCCCCTGCCACTGTGCCCGTCCCTGCTCTATCCCAGCCCCCTCCCCACACCGCTTGTGTGTGTTCTCCCTCCCCATCCACCGCGGGCCGACGTCGTCATCATTCTGCGTTCGTCGAATGCCACGGTTGGCTGGAGGGTAGCTGGCCAGGGTATCGGGTTACCACAAAATGTGCGTGTGTTCTTTATTCGTTCGCCCTGCCGTTCCCCTCCAGCCGTCCCCAGCACGTTATTCATTTTTATTCGTTTTATTGTACATTCTGTTTTTATTATTATGTATTTTGCGCTTTTGCCCGTCTTGGGCCCTCGTCTCCTCGCCTCTCCGCCGCCTTTGTGTTTGCCTTCACTTCGCCCCCCGCTCTCCGTTCTCCTCGTTCCCCTATCCGTGCTCCGTGCTCCGAGCTCGGAGCTCCGATGGCGTTGATAATGATGTTGTTGGTGATGATGGACCGGCTGGAGGCGCTTGCCATCCACATTGACATCCGTGGCAGCCCATCTCCACATTTCTCCGCATCTCACTTAGGCGGGAGTGGGTGTCAAGTGTACGCTCTCTTGACAATAATTAGATCTCATCTGGAGGCACCTCCTCTTGGCAGCCACACACAGAGAAAAATCCAAAGGTACACTAGTAATGTACAAAAAAAAAAGTCTGATTACTGCTTTCTGGGGTTAATGTACCTACATTCGAACATTGCCATGCGAACCATTGATCGAAACGCACCCGAAACCCTAAAATCAGTCAGAACTTAGTTGAAATCTGTCTGATAATGGCTAAATATAATAAATTATTGAAAGTTATTATCATTTATCGTCATCATTATTCTTTAAGTAAGCTTAATTATAGTAAAGCCAATACTATATCTTCTTTATAATAATATATTTAAGATAATTAGAAATAGATCAAACGTGAAGATACATTTTTTGAAAAGAGACTGAATTCGCCGAGTTACAAGCGAGTTTTTCTCTGTGCAGCTACTCCACAAACTTGACCTCCGCAATGGTTTCCTAGGGCTTCCTCTAGGTGCTTCCTCCAAACCCTCTAAGCTGCTTTAAAAACTCACAATACCGGGGAGATTACATAAAAGTTTGGTTAGGCACAGCGGGTGATGGGGATTGTGCGTTCCCCCTCAGGTACCAGCTGATTCGCCTCGGGCAGGACAATTAAAAGGCAACAAAATTATGAAAAACTGTCAAAACAATCCTCGTCCAGCATTTAACGCGCAACACGCCAGACATTCTACATGTAAATCTACCTTGGGGCCTGCATTTTGATCATTGGGATAATAAAATATCTAAAAACGATGGTAACCTCGGACTGGGACTAATCTTTGGGATCTTACATAGTTGAAGACAAAGGCAGACGCTGGCTAGACGAAAACGAAAACCCCAAGCCGAGTCCGAGTGGGTCCTCCCCATCTTCAGGGTCTTTGAGTGTCAGTGGTCGCCACGAACATTAACAACAGCCACACACATGCGTAAATTAAATGATAATTTATGATCAACACCTTTTCAGATTCCACTTATGGATCGCTGTTGCCCGTTTAGTTGGGTGTCCTGCTGCGCACACGTCCCGAGATTTGTGTACCGATCGCGCAATGCGATAACTCAACCTGTTCGCTCGCTCCGATCTCCCAATCCGGAGCCGGAGCATCGTGATCTTCTGAGCCCTCTTTTCAGGGCCTGCGCCTGCGAGGCAGCGTTTCATTTTGTGGCCAGTGTGTGTTTATTTGTTTTTTCGATTTATTGGCTTATAATTTTTATTAGCAATGGAATTCCTTGGAAGCCCGAGTCCAGCCCTCATCGAGTAGAGCCATATGATGGTGAATCTTTTCTGTTTCGTGTGAAAACTGTGAAGTTATGTCATGGGAAATAGTACAGAAATATTCTTATTTAAACTTGATCAGGATCAAATATAGTTTTTTATGATATTTTATTAACTCTTATCATGGAAAAATTAACGAGTAAACATATTAGTTTCAATAAGAATATTTGTGTACTATTTCCCATGACATAACTCGAATCTTTCGATATAACAAATCCAGTAAAGCCTTAGTGTAAGTTCCTAAAGTTGATGATAGTTCGAAGTTACAGGATCCAATATTTATCCGAAGTTACCAATTTTAGAACTCTCATATTCTAATTCTCACTCTTTCCATGTTCAAGCCCGAACAACTCAATTCACGTGACAAACTTGTTTTTGACTCGGTCCGCTCTTCGCTTCGCTCATCCCCGTTTCCAGTTAAACATAATCCGATCATGCATTATTACCAAGCTAATGAATCTGCTTAAGACAGACCCCGGCAGAGCTGACTGGAGACTACAAAAAATCAATTGAGCAAACAAGTAAAAAAATTAATTCCCCCTCACTGGGCACAGACCCCAAAAAGACGGGTGGGGGGAAATGGAAAGCCCGAGGAGGAACCTTTATTCTGGGGGACCACACACAGAGCCCCAAAACCTGCTTCTTCTCCGTGTTTGCTGTTGAGTTTTGTTATAAACTTTATGTGACATTCACTTCTGGCGCAGGGAATTGTCCTTGAGACACTCTGCTCCCGTTCGACGATGTGTGCCCTCGACTACAGGAAAACTGAACTGAGGCATTTGTGTTTATAATGCAATCACTGGAAATGTGTGCGCGGCGGGCCATGGACCATGCCCTCAAGCTGGGCGCTCTCTGTCCGTCTCTGTATGTGTTAATAAGTGTTGCAGAGAACGAGGGGGCAGAGACCACGAAGCTGGTAACTCGATATCATTGTTTATATGCTTCTGCTGCCTTTTGTTTGCTCCCCACTCTTCGGGCTGGGCTCTGGGATGGGCCTATTCCCATGTTGGTGTGCTTAGGCAATCGATTTTTGTCTAGATCGAGCGTCACTTTAATGCGGACAGCGGGCTGTGGACTGAGAAATTTGGTCAATAGTGTCCATCAAATGCCACATGTCTCCTGCCCATCTGAGCTCAGTGGTCCAAGTTCAAGTTCATGCAAACGCTGCAAGAAATACTCGTAAATTCGCCGCATCGCCGCTGGTGGCTGCCACTCGAGGGATATAATCTACAATTACATGATTGCCGATATCGTACAGCTGGCCAGCGCCGTATGTGGGCCCCCAGAGCTCCCCCAGCTCCTCCAGCGCCCAAAGTCGGATTCGACGGATAGGAATCTGCGGCAGCTGGGGAAGTGGAGTCAGCAAATAACTCGCGCCGAGAAACTGGGCTCGGGAGAGGTTCTGCCAAGCAAAAGACCGATCCTGCCTTCTCCGCCTTCGTCCCATTGCGACGGATCGCAAATTTGTCGAGTGTGCGCTTAAATGTTTTTGTATTGCCACGAACAAGGCCTGTTGCCTGCCTCGACACACACTGTCCGGGTCCTTCTGATTATCCGAACGAGTTTGGCTGTTCGAGTTAATCCATTTAACAAATTCAATGGATTTGGGCCTGAAAATATAATTTAAAGAATATAACTTAATTCAGGTAATTAAGAGATCTAAAGGTAGTCCTGGTTGGCTTGAGATGTGGTTGATATGTTGGCAGCCCTGCGAAAAATTCCTGCCCTCAACATTTGGAGTGTTAAAATTTACTAAAATAAATTTACTAGACTGCTCTAGTTGTGATAAATTATATACACTTATATCTTAAGACAAAAATAAGTTAATATTATTATTATTAATTTTTTTTTTAGCGTTCAATTTCAATTTAATTTTATTTTATAATGTTTCCTAACGCTACAGAGGTAGCACAAAATTTGTTATGCATAATATAATCGATAAAGAAGTAACTACAGGGGTGCGAAGTGGACTGGAAATCAATTGAAATTATTTCTAAAATTTTGATAATAGAAAAAGTTATTTAAATTTTAGTTGGGCTCTGAGGTTATTCAATTTCAATTTATATTATTAGAGATTCGTATTTATATCATAGAGGCTTGGCCAGTTCTTAATCACTAAGATGCTGAACGGCCATACAATTGAATTGCAATATGCAAGACATTTTTTCGGCAAGCGACAAATTTGCGCCTCTCTCGCTGCACAAAATAGAGAGCGTACAAATCTAAAAATCAAGAGTGCAAAAAAGTCGTATGGCGTTACTCATCTTAATGTTCTAATGTTTTTAAATCGAAGTTCTAAGTAATAGTCCTCAAAAATGGAGGCTTGAACCGTACCTTAGGGTATCCAAAATTGGCGAGGATTTTTTCCGCAGCTGCTACCCCAATGTTATTTGTTATTTGTTGCTCTTGCTCGCTGCTGTCATCAATTTTTTCCCAAACTGGTTCCGCGATGCGGCTGCTGATTACCGATAACTGATTGTGCTCGTCCATGCAATTGGCGACAAGATTAACACTTTGCCGATGATTGCCGGCAGTGAAGAAGGGGCGATTGCTCGAGTTTCGGGCTTGTTCCGGCCGGGTATAGGCCATCAACGGGTGTCTTAGGCGAGGGGCTGAGGCCATGCACCCAGGGGGCGTCTTAAATTAACCCTAAAGTAAAGCGACATTCGAATGCCATTTGCGGAATCAGCCACAAATAATAAAAGTCAAGCTATTTAGCTTGGGATGTGACAGCCCCCGCACCCACTTGAACCCCTCGAAAGTGACGTGGCAGAGCTCGAATATCTGACTCTGAAATCAGATGCGAGTCATCCGAATGCTCCAGGGAATCCATCTCCGTCTCTCTTGCTCTCCCTGCCTGCTCCGAGTCACTCGGTCGACACCTCAAAACGAACACGATACCATTTATAGAAATGGGAGAGCAGACGATTTCCTTCCGGAATTCATTTCAATTGCAATTGCTGTGTGCCCTGTCATTTGTCATTTGTTTATAAATAAATTATGCACTCCGTGCCTGTGTCCCACACTCCGTGTGGGTGTGTTGACAGCAGTAAAAGCAGTAAATTAGTTGCAGCAATTGACACATTTTAATGTGAACGATGCTGACATCCAGAAGCATATGTCTGGGGTCACAGCTCTTGTTACTAGAAGCGCTGGTAGGCCGATGAGCCCTCAAGGAAATCCATGATACGTGGCTCGACAAGAGAAATTATTAAGTCTTTCCTATTTATTGTAATGAGCCCACAGAGCACTATTAAACTTTGAGTCCTAATGATAATAGTTGGGTGAGGCCTGCAATTGTAAATAGTATTGGCTGTCAGTTTAAGACATTAAAGTTTTTAAGAAATAATTCATAATAATTTCGTGTAAACTTTTAGTAGGATTCCATACACAGTTTTTAAATCAAATTAATAAGCTACTGTTCTCGCTACTCTTTGGGCCGAAGGACTATTATTTTTATTTTTAGTTTACTTTAGTTCAGTATATGTTTTATACTTCATAATATAAAATGTATACTCAATTGTATAGTTTCCATACTCTATATATTCAATTGTGTATTTTCGATTATTCTTTTTATACTAATCTACATTGAAATTACAATAACATGTCGCGTTAGCTGGAATTTAGTGCTTTTCTGTTTGTCGCGTTAGTGATTTTTCTCAAGTCTTGGTTCAGATTAGTATAGTTTTTATACTTTCGTAGTATCAAATAGTAATAATAGAGTGATGGTGTACCACAAAAATCGCTTTAAAATGAAAGTTAATATAAAATGTATTTAAAAAAGTGCTTCCCAGGCACGATATGGATATTTTTCATTAACTATACCATGCAGGCCTGTATTGTTAGACTTAAATGATTAACTATTATAAATATAGAACTTTCATGCTGAAACTCAAATAAATAAACAAATAGTTATTATATATGTACATTTAAAGTAAAGTTCACCGAAAATAGATAGAATTCTAACATAATTGTTTTTTCATTACAGCGGCTCTACGGATAAGCAACACCTGGACTCCTCGAGTGACTCGGAGATGGAGGGCAGCCTGATGCCCAGCCAAGGTGCGCAGCAGCAGCAGCAGCAACTCTCTCCTGGGAACAGCGGCGGCAACAACAACAACGGGCTGCACCAGCAGCAGCTCCAGCATGTGGCCGCCGAGCAGAGTCTGCAACACCACCCACACCCACACCAGCAACACCCCGCCGCCAGCAGCGTCGCCAGCAAGGGAAGCAGCAGCGGCGGCGGCGGCAGTGGCGGGGGTGGAGTGAGTGCAGCAACCGCTGCGCAAATGCAGATGCCCCCGCTCTCCGCCGCCGTGGCCTACTCGCACCTGCACAGCGTGATGGGGGCCATGCCCATGACAGCCATGTACGACATGGGCGAGTACCAGCACTTATGATTCTAGTTGGAGGCGGCCGCTGCCGCCGGAGGCCCAGGGGTCAGTGGGACCGGCAGCAGCGGCACCACTGGCAGCAGCAGCCACCTTACCCACGACTGGTCGCCGGCGGGACACCGTCAACGCCAGCGCCACCAGCAGCAGCAATCGGATAGCTTCTACTTCTGAGATAGTGAGTTCGCAACATTGCCGGAACCCATCAGCATAGCAACAAATTCTAGATATGAATGTCACTCATTCACCTAAGCACTGGCCTGACTAAAACCTATATCGATTTTGGATGCAGGACCACTTTTAACATCCGGAGAAATATCACTACTCTAATCAAGCCCAGTTCCATATCGCACATAGTTTTGGAATCGAATACTCTTTCAATTTATCGGGAAATATCCAATGATTTTCGAAACTATGATACAAGGGTTGCACCACCTTTTTTAATAATTTGGGAAC
Source organism: Drosophila tani (assembly GCA_008042535.1). Taxonomy (NCBI): domain Eukaryota; kingdom Metazoa; phylum Arthropoda; class Insecta; order Diptera; family Drosophilidae; genus Drosophila; species Drosophila tani. Next base: position 7,220 of record VNJO01003398.1, on the reverse strand, counting down.
CTATAGTAGTTTATTTCATACTTTTGAATACCATTGAAATAGATTTCAAAATGTAGGGCTTCTATACTTCAGTTGAAGAGAGTGGTAAGGCACTGCAAGATCCAATCTCATACAGAAAATTGTGGTTTCAGTTCAGGCGGTTCCTTGGTAAGTGATGGATATGTGATCGAAAGCACAACCACTCCTCTGGAAAGCACAACTTGGCATTTTCAGCGGCCAGCGAGCGAGAGGACTATACATAAGTGGAAAGAAAGAAAGGCACCAAGCTGCAGCACAAGCTTTTAGCTATACTCCGGCTAAAAATAAAGATATAGCCACCAAGCCGCGTCGATCTATGTAAATAGCTAGGCTTTAGTTTAAGAACGGATGCAAATCAAATTAAAATGTGCAAAAATTAAATATACCACGTACATGCATAAATTATACACTTTTAATTGTAGCCTCTAGTAATTATATTTTTGTTAAAAATAAATCCTATTAAATTATTTTCAAATGCCACCGCCTACAACTATGTTCTTGAATTCAAGATATATGTATATTTTATCTGTATACTTTTGGACTAATTTTTTACGGATTTCAGCTCCAAGTATAAAGGTTTATCTTGATTCCCAGGTAAGAAAGTGGTTTCCCACGACCTAGACTTGATCAGTTCGTACCTGTAAAATTGGCCGATAATGATAACGCCTGTCCGGGCCCATTACCATCGGCTGACCGCAACAATGCGAGTGGGCTGGCTGCACTAATCCGCGGCGACAGGTTAGCCATCTAATGCTAATGGCCATGCCAAATGGACGGCGTCGGCGCGTGCGCTCCGCTTGCTCGCACGCGTCCCAAACCCAGCTCAAGATCCAGGTCGCGCCGTGTTGCGTCGCGTCGCGTCCCATGTAATGAGCGACGAGTCGGTGGCAAAGTTCGAGCAGCACTTGGCAACGGGGCGGTGCCTGGCAACCGGGGCGAGTGCGCAGGGCCAGTGGGGGTGGATGCTGTCTGACTGGCTGACGGTGCAGCGCCGAGGGTTGAGTGCTCGTTGATTTGTTTATTGATACTGTAGTTACATATCCCAGACGTCACCACTCCCGTCATCCTGGGAAATCGGCCGTTGCCAGGCGGAGAAGGGAGCACACGCGTGTCTGGGCCGGCTCTGATTGAGATTGATGCCGCATCTCTGGTTACAAAATATTTTGACTTATTTTATCTTGCGGCGGCGTTTTGCCGATAATTAAATTAACGGCCTTAAAGTGTTGCTTTCGAGTCGAAATCGGATTTAAGGCGGAAATTTCACCTCCCACCACTTTTTATAAGATTGCTCGGCTTGTCTTCCCGACCTAGTGCCGGCATTTCTAGGGAAATTTGGATTTATTTTATACAATTTTCAAATACATTCAGCAATTGTTGTGCCCTTCAGGGCAAAGGAAATCTGCGAAACGCCTTACAAAGCCTTGGGACACAATGCAAACTGCAAATAGGAAATGCATACGACATATGTGATGGGTCTGTCTCTTCCTATTGTTAATCTCCTCAGGAGTGACAATGCCCATTCTAAAGGCTTTATTCTGTGGTGAACCTTGTTGAGCAGAACAAAACCGAAGGCGTCAAAACTAAATGCACTAAGGAAAGCTAAGCTTTACAAATGGCGCCACGATTAAGGGAGAGTAATGGCAAACCAAAAAAAACCTTTTTTTTAAGAAACTACATTCATTACCACATTGCTTAGTATCATTTAAAGTTTGTTTATACATTTTTGTCAAAGAAATGTCTGGAAACAACGGTTTGCAGCCACTTTACCTTTTATTGAATTTCGGATTAAAATTAAACACATATAGGCTTAGAAAACAATATTTTATTCGAAATATACATATTTCCCAGCCAACGATGCCCTTTTATCATAAAATATTTTAACTCCATCTTGTCGCTGTACAATCGATTACATTTATTACAAGAAATGAATTTTACTTTGGCAAGCCAGGCAGTTATTAAAATTAGTAAATGAGTTAAAAGTTGAGTTAAAAAAATCAATGTAACATTGATGGTATTGATGTTGCCAAACATTTTGTAGTATCCATTTTTTCTAAAGAAGATTTCTAGAACCTTGTGAAACAAAAAATCCATAATTCAGAACAGATTCAACGTTTCCATATCTCTGAGTAGATGAATTTATATTGGAAATGAACACAGCTCTATTTTTTTTTTTATAAAATTGGCGAACATGTCTATGATAGCCATAAGATATGGTGGTTCGATCCTGCTCGTTCCGACAAATATACTACCTTCAACATAAAGAAGATTATAAAATTAAAGCCATTTTCGTGATCTGGGGGTTCAACTCTACCAGAATTTCGCATCAACAGGCTTGGAGCATTTTTTTTTTTCATTTTGTAAACTGGTGTTATCTGTAAAGTTTAATTCAGATAACTCTATAACTGAGAGACTAGTTTGTGTAGAAACGGACAGACGGACAGGCGGCCAGACGGTTATGGGTAAACCGACTCGGCTGTTGATACTGAAAAAGAATATATGTACATATATTCTTTATAGGGTCGCATATGAATCCTCCACTGCACTGCAAACTTCTGGCTAAAATAATAATACCCTTGTAAGGGTGTATAAAAAAAGGGCATCACATAAGTATAAACCAATAAAAAGTGTGTAAGGATCGATGCATACATTTTTGAGTTATAGCAGACACATATTTCACCTATTAAAATCGAATGACGATATCTAATACTATACACTGATAACACCAGTTTACAAAATGAAAAAAAAAAAATGCTCCAAGCCTGTTGATGCGAAATTCTGGTAGAGTTGAACCCCCAGATCACGAAAATGGCTTTAATTTTTTTTTCTATGGATACGTTTTTTTTTAAAGATTTTTTAAAGTTTTACACAAAAAAAATTTGCTTAGTTTACCTTTATAATTTCATAGCTTTCATAGCTTTATTTTACAGGTAATAAACTAACCTTTCGATTTTAAAACACTTTATGTATATTGGATAAGTACTTTGTGTGCTATAGCTCGATAAACTTGAAAAAAGTGGAAATTTCAATCCGTTAACTCAAATGTTAACGTGCTGCTAGCATCCTAAAAACTCGGAAAAAATCCGTTGGAAAATTAAAACGTGTTTTTTTACAAAGATGATCGCCCAAAGTATGAAACAGGCCTACAACTCCAGAAATCCGTTGAAGAATAGATTTATCGTGGATTTTCAAAGTTAAGAAAATTGAGAAATTTTCTCAAATTTTTGGGCGGATGTCTACTAGATTAAATGCACAGTGTTGGACAACACCTTTAGATGGCCTGTTAACTTTGCTAGATGTGATGAACTGTCGAATTTAGCTATAAAAAAAATAGCTAAGTTTTGCTAAATAATCAAAAATTTACAAAATTATGTTGAAGTAAGATAAAAATTAACCTATCGCCTTTATATACATACAGCTTTTGCCAACTAATTAGACAGAAGACTATGGTGGTGGTTGAAGTAAGATAAAAATTAAATAAAAACATTCGACGGGTAAATTGGTTGGCTAAAACTCGAGCTATGAAATTATAAAGGTAAACTAAGCAAATTTTTTTTGTGTAAAACTTTAAAAAATCTTAAAAAAAAAAAAACGTATCCATAGAAAAAAAAATTAAAGCCATTTTCGTGATCTGGGGACCCAACTCTACCAGAATTTCGCATCAACAGGCTTGGAGCATTTTGAGTGTAAACTAGTGTAATAATACATGATTTTTCTATGTACATTTTTGTTTCTACAATGATACGTGCTTAATTTTCTAGACTTATAGGTTTTAATTTATTTGTGTTCAATATATTTGTTTAATAAAAATGTACCCATTTTTACGAGCTTTTAACATACATACGATTATTGTTATTTTTAACAGTATTTGCATAAGGGGCTATCCATATAATAATAATAATAATAATAATAATGATTATGTTAGAATATTTGGTAAGGGTGGATCTAAAACAATGATTATGTAATCATTTAATATCGAAATACAAAAATAAAAAATTTTAATTTATTTATTTTTGGGAAAAATATATTACATAGGGGCGGGGTCAAAAATCATCAAAAACGTGATTACTTAATATATGGACAGCCATAACACTTAGGTTATGGAAATTTCTATTGAAATTACAAAAAGCGCGCTCTTTCTATTTAGTTGCAGCAATGTTCCCCACCTGTTTAGCAATGTCGTCAACCTTTTCTAATACAACTTGATTTTTATTCCTATCGATGGTTTTGCAGCCTCTAGCCAAAGCAAAGTCTGGCAACGCTGATGTAACTTGCACCTTCACCAATGTTCCCAGATCAGGGGTTTTCCCCAGAGATTTAGGGGTTTTTTGTAGAGGTGGAGAAACATCGATGTTTGCAGACATCGATGTTTTTCGATGTTTAAATAAAAAACATCGATGGAAAAAAACATTGAAGTTTTTCGATGTTTTCATAAAAACATCGATGAAACATCGATGTTTTCAAGAAAACAGAAAAAAAAAGTCCTTTAAAATAAATTAAAAACTTTTTCCCTTACTTTAGTGATGTGACAAAAACATCGATGTTTCCCCACAAAACATTGATGTTCCTAAACATTTCAAAAACATCGATGCATCGATGTTCTCATCGATGTTTCTCCACCTCTAGTTTTTTGATGTCTGATAACTTAAAATAAAATGTACAAATATCCCAGGAAAAAGGTACTGTAACTTTAAGCAAAATTATCATGGTGATAACGTAATAAATATGCAGAACAACGGTTCTTTCTGCATCTCGTGCTTCACGTGCGATAGTTGGAATACCGTAAGTAAAAATAATCGACAAGAACCCTATCGGTATCGATGCGCGTCACAAACAAATGGTTGGGCTTTTAAGGGAATTTAAATGTGTGCGCACAAGTTCCAAAATAAGAAAAGAAAACCAATTCAATAAGAACGGAAATGGATTATTTAATTTTATACCGAAAAAAAGTGTAACATTTCAAGGAACTTAGTTTACGCAAAAATAATCATTGTTTTGAACAACTTAAGCAGGTAATGTGTAAGCTTCATGCCTTACATTTATATGTGTTACAAGGTTAGTTAAGCTGAACTTTACACTTCAAGCTGTGCCATAGACATCTTCAGTCTTATTCATAGAACCATGCGCACATACATGTCCTTGTTAACGAGAAATATCCATTGGATCTTATAAGCTAGTCTATGAAATACGTAACTTTAACACTACTAGTCCGTCGTCATATTGCGATCCGCCAGACGGCGTGAGCGTCTCAAAGGTCTCTTAACCGGATCGGAGCTGTGTTGAGGTAAGGTGTGAGGTGATGCGGTGGTCGGTGAGAACTTGGCATTGCTCCAACTGAAATTGTTCAGATTCACATGTCCGTCCCACTGCACAGATGGATGTAAGGATATTCACACTAGAGGATATTCCTCCTTAAATATGTTTTTGAGCCAGCTTACCGAACCAGATACGATTTCTGCGCGCTCTGGATGCCAGTCCAGGTCGCTTACGACATTCCTATGTCCCTTAATAGCCTCCTTTATCTTACCAGTTAGCACATCGTAAACTGTAATATCGACAAAATTAATGGCATAAAATATAAGTTATGTTACGGTTAAATTAATAAACGTACTAATAATACGTCCCGTGGCACAGCCAGTGTAAATGTAGCGCTGTCCTGTTTGCTCTAGCGGCGAGAACTTCGCCCGCAGCATGATACTGGGTACTCGATGACCGCGATAGGTCATTATACTGGTGTCCCCTTCCAGCGGGTCTGCAATGCCATGTAATTCGGATGTAAATGGGAATATCAATGGCTGTAAAGTGTTAGAGCTTACAATTCCACGGCAAAGGTATATTCCTGCTATAGGACCGCACGGCTAGCTCCTGCTGCTGCTTCCTGAACTGCCTGCAATTGCTCATGTTGCCAGGCCGCCTCATATCCCAGATCTTGATGCTTTGGTCTCTGGAATTGGACAGCACATGGCAACCATCGTTGCGTGAATCAATATACGTCACTCCGTTGTAGTGGCCAATAAAGGAGGCCACCGATCTGGACAGCTCATTGGAGCGAAATAAAGTTCGAAGGTCGAAGACCTTGATTAAACCGTCGGCGCACCCGGCAACTATCACATTTGGGTCCTTGTCGTGCAGGAAGCACACAGAGTTCACATCGGTCCGGGGCGCGCGGTGGGTTCGCAGGATCTGGCAAGACCCCGTTAAGATGTCAGTCACAATGACGAAGGACTGGGTGCTGGTCCAGATTAACTTGTCTCCAGTGGGTGAGAAGCGCAGAGAATAAATGGGCAGGAACATGTTGGGCAGCCCGGGCATATCGATCCACAGATAACGTTCTGTGACGCTATTCACGGACTTGATATAAACTGGAAGGAAGCAAGGGTAAATACGCAGATCGAGAAAGTCCACGGACACCTACGTGAAAGGCCGCACGTGCCAAAAGCAATTTTCTCGTTATTCGGGCTAAAATCAGCGTCGATGGTCATCCATTCGAAGCCCTGGGCCTGGACGCGCTGGAGCAGATGGTATGTGCCCTTGGCACAGTCGTAGATGCGCACAAAGCCATCTGCAACGGATAATACGTTTTTGTCAAGACCATCAATGCTACAACCGAAAGTTCTGACCTTTGCAGGCGGTCAGCAGCTGGCTGCCTCTGCGATTAAACTTGGTCAATATCACTGAGGAGTCCAGCACCATCAGCCGCTTCGACTTCTTATTTGGTATATACAGATTGGAAATGTAGCGTTGCTGGTTCATCGAAAACGTGGAGCCGAGGGGCGAGGTCAACCCACTTTCTCGCTGCTGAAGGGCACGCACTAGATTCCAACGATCCTCCGGAGGGTGTCTCGAAAGGCCACTGGCGGCCCTTATCTCCTTGTAAATGTCGGTGGCCTGCAAGCGGAATAGTTACAAAACTTACTTGCCATCGGTCGTACGGATGATTACCTTAAAATCCTCCAGATTTGGCGGATCCCATATTATGGGCCCATTGTTTGAAGAAGAGCTTGACAGGTCCATTTTCGATAAAGTTGATCACGTAACACTTAAATACTCTATTTGGAGAAAATGTAATGTAACTATTCTACTATTTTCTGTACCTCTTCAGGAATTATGGGGAAAAATTCGCAAATACATGCGTTTTGAATTTTATCGAAAACAGACGATAACATTCGCGGGCAAGCACTGTTCCTATCGGACAAACGATTATT
>VNJO01003385.1:0-12351 GCA_008042535.1 Drosophila tani | reverse complement strand
TCGCCAAGATGTGTCTGGTGCAATCAACACACAGCACACATGCGACGACAATTCGCGGAGGCAAACGGAAATCAGCTGAGCGTTTGAAGTTGCCAACTGTTATTTATGTTTCTGGCTCTTTTGTAGTCTTATTATGTTCCTCGACGAGACTGTCAGTGCTTGAGAAGACGACAAGATAACTTTGAGTTGTCACTTAGCCAAGAGAACTAGAAAAACTCGGAGCGCTCGTCGCGTTTGTCACTGCGTCTTGACCATGGCACACATGTGCATGTGGCATGGAATGTCATCGGCAACGGTACGGCATATGGTAACACGATCGGCGATTAATCCACCACTATTATTATCGCAGCAGCGATTATGGCAGCTGGTGGCACAGAAATCCGTCAAATGAGGCGCCTCATCGGGCCCAGCAGGTGAAGTCCGCCAAGTCGACCGCAAAGTTATCGAGAAAAGCCATCAGACTTGAATTCATAGGAACTAAATTCATCGAATTCGTAGGAATAAATTAAACAATTTAAAACCCTTTTAGATGTCTCCCAGAAAAAAATAAAGGTCAAGGAAAAGTCCCATTCCTATAAGACAAACTTTTTTTAATACGGAAAAAAGTCAGTTGCTTATTTCAAGTCAGACAGTACAGATTAATATTCCGAGGTTAAGGAAAAGTGGCACCCTGTAAACCCTCGCCAATTTCCTCAATTAGGTGGCTTGAATTGATGTTCAATAATTTCGGGTATTGGCATCCAGGCAACATTGTATCTTTGAATGCCTTCTGCTGGGGCATGAAAACTAAAGATTGCCACACAGCCTGTGAAACTGAGACCGCAAACGGCAGCTTCGTCAGCTCTTTTGTCGATAACACGGAACATATTTCAACGACGATGAGCCAATCCTCCCGAGCTTCGAGCTTCGAGCTCCCAGCTCCGAGCCGCGCTTAGGCGATGATGAAGCTGTCAGCAAGGTGCACTTATCTATCGATCATACACATAACTGGCCATTCGCGCGGGCAGGCTTTTACATAAATGCATTTTGGGCGCATCATCAGGGGTTAGGGGGCGTACTGCTATCAGCTGGCATTTAGCCAAGTTACTCGCACCGTAAATTATGGCCGCGGGGGGAGGCAGCAAGGCGCTGCAGAAAAATTATGCAATCGCGCAAAACCCTTTTTGGCTAATTAATGCAAAGTCATGAGCGAGGCAAAAACGCTTGCATCAACATCCAGCACCAACATCCACAACTGCCACTGGAAACGCAAACGCGTGGATGCGGATTCTTTGCGAGCCGCAAACCAGTTCCAGTGGCACTTCCAGCCGCCGCTCCAGTTGGCCAAAGCGGATGCATTGGAGAGCCCCGAAAGCCAGACCGTAAAATTGTGCAAGAAAATCATAATGGCCCTCTGCAAAAAAAAAATACACATTTTTGTCCGAACTCATACATTTTTAACGGTTTTCCTAATTAATTCTTTTTTGGGTTATTTCGCCAGCAATTCATTTAGTAATTCTGGACTGAACAGAGTAAAAAAAGCAATTAAATTGTAATTTGATAATATTTACTTTAGGGTGTAGAAATATATTTAATTTTAACTAAATTTAAATCAAATGATTAATCATATTTCCAGGTCGCCATGCCCATTTGCAAAAGTTCGCCGGGTGCGGCGAGCAAGAAGACAGCCACGGACATATCCGCCGACCACGTGACGGAGGCTGCCCAGGTGAAGCGGACCCGGGAGCAGGCCTACTTCAACTCCTACGACTTTGATGCAATCGAGGTGCTGCCCTACGACGAGGAGGAGGACGACGAGACGGGCAGGAGCAGGAGTCAGAGCAGGAGCCAAAGCAGGAGCGAAAGCAGCCGAAGCAGCAGCTCCAGGAGCTACTCCGCTCCCAACGATCCGAGTGCGGCGAATAAATTCCCATATCTGCAGCGTTTGGGAGCCTTCTTCGCACGAAATGGAAGCGGCAGAGGAGTAGCTACCGTAGGAGGAGCAACAGAGTCAATGGGAGCACCCAGTGGAGGAGGAGGAGGTGGAGGCGCCAGTAACCCGATGCCCAAGGGCAGCAGCGAGAACTTTCTGCTGCCACGAGCTATGCTCAAATATCAAAGGTGAGACGAGAAATTGCAGTAGAGGTCTATGAAACTTGTTACCCTTATAGTTAAGGTAGTAAACTTAAGGATAATAATAATACAGGAATTAAATCGGGATCTACATTTATATGGAAAGATTTTGGAAGCTTTAAAGGTGTTAAACTTATAGGAAACTTTCATTTAACTTTATTAAAATAGAAAGATATGATTATAATATAAAATGCCAGCATAACAGGTTTAAGTGCATGACAAATATTAAAAAGATTTCAGTAACTTGGTTTATATATAGATAGTTCGAGTACATATCAAATGAATGAAATTCTCTGAGCCCGCAGCATTCCAAAGCTCTATCTCCATAACTGCACCGTCGTTGAATAATTTTAAATATTCTAAAATGTCATAAAAAAGATACATTTTAGATCTTCCGAGCCCACGGGTCTTGTTGTAATAAGCGGATATTAAAGATAGAAGGTTGCCTTATAACTTTATCAAATAATTGTGCTCAAATCGAACCCGGGTATTAAATTATTATTATTATTATTATGTGCGAGATGCACTCGAGGTGCTCCAAATTATCCACTTAGGCACGGATACCCATCACGGCGGTGTGCAGCGACCTTCAGCGCGACGACCTTGACTTTAGCTGTGGGTTTTGGGGGGGGGGGGAGAGAGGAAACCCCAGAGACCCGATCCGAAGCCCTACTCGGCAGGCAATGCAATTACGGACGCAACACTTCACGGTTCAATGCAGCGCGCGGTGGACTTGTGTATATTTTGTAATTATGTTGTTGCGGCAGCCAATTAGCGGGGCATTAAGCCAGGTGGCAATCAGCGCCGGAGTGTTGCCCTAAATGCGGATTATGATTGCGAGAGATGGTTCTGCGATCGCCGAGGCAATCTGTTGGCAACCTGTTGCTGCCACAGCCACTATGTAAATCATGTCTGCAGTGGCACCGAAGTTCAAGTTGCTGCTGCGGCAAGTAGTTGCTGCTGCTGCATCAAGCAATGCGGTTTTTGGCGCCTGTTGTCAGCCTTCACCTCTTTTTCTCTCCATATATATTTATATATATGTATATAAAGTGCATACATCTTGTTGTTTTTAGAGAAGCTTGGCAAACACTTGACGGCGGTCATCGCAGCAGCAGCATCAGCAACAGCAGCAGCACCAGCAGCAGCCACTGCAGACAGCTGCAACAATTACGTTTATTAATTGAAATTAAAGAAGCCACCAGGCAGAGGCAGCTCATGATCTTCGGATCGCTGAAGGTCAGCCGAGAGCCCGTTTTGGTTTGAAATATTTATCAAAAATACAAAATAAATACTTGTATATGAGTATGCATATGCATTAAGTCGTGCCGTGTATTGACAGCCATTTCAATTAATTGGCGGATAGTTTCGTTTTCCAACTTGTCTCGGCTATTTTGGTCATTGCATGACGCAGAATATGGAGATCGGGCCACGATAGCCATGATAAGGTAATCGGGCAGGTATGCTGTCAGAATAGCGGATCAAGGAAAGAGTTGAGGTGACCCCCGGCCATAGAGTAAGAAGCTCTGACCTCTGAGCATCTGCCCAGAGTTAAATACGAGTTCTATGGGTGGGTCAGGAGAGCTCAATATATTGGTTAGTATCTAACTTATCCTCTCACGTAGATCTCAGAGTATATTTTGATTATTCAGTAATAAATAAATACTTGATAGGGCGGTTAGATCTGCTTTTTCAGGTTACACTTCGCTTAAACATTGTGGAAACCTGGGATATTTGGAAGTTCCCCTTTCGCTTGGCAACGCTCTAAGTGTCACTTGGTGTATCTCCACTAATTTCTTACTCCCTGCACGGGGTCTGAGTTTCCCGCCAAGGTCACAACCATTATATCAGACTTTGGGGGCCTTACCCCGCCCTTTTCCAAGCCAAAATCGATTGGTTATTCCAACAGCGTTGGTCTCAAAGTTATTTTGCACACGCATGTCGGCAGAAATACGCGAAATCCGTGTGGATTTCGCACAGTAGCTCCTCCTCGGCGGACGCGACCTCGTCCAAATCGCGATGCCATTGTCCCATTAGCCCCATCAATGCAGTTAGACGCTGGCCGCCGATCAATTGTCGATGCTCGTCGCTAATTTGTATTCAATCTTAAGCCCGCCTAGGCCATACTTAAAGCCAAAGTATCTGAGGCTTATGCCAAGGTCGGCATTTAGCCAGCCCAACCGACATCCATCTTGACCGCCGATCATGTGCGAAATCAGCGATATAATCGCTGCAATAAAAACGCGCTAGGTCGCTGATTGATTTGCAATTGATAGATGGCTATATAGACACTCAGATCGAGCGATCGATCGGTGGATAGATAGTTATAGGTAGATCGCGACTTGGGTGCCGAATTTCGGGTCGGGCGTAATTTGTCTTGGCAGCCAGTCAACAACAATTAGCGGCCACACAAAAATGTTTACTAACGGTCAACTGCCGGTCGTACACAGAGAGAAAAGGAGAGACATTGGCACCTTTTAATAAGCTTGTGACCAGTGCAATAATAATAAGTTTAGCAGGGAGGCATTGATTGCAAAAGGTTTCTTGGATCATTCTCACATCATCCTCACATTTATTAAATAATAGTTCCAATGCTAAATTTATCAAGGAATAGGCTTGAATTGTTGTATAAATTAAACAAATATATAAATTGTTTATGAGAAAGTATTTCTAAAGGTTGGGCACAATTGTTTACGAACTTTGGAATTATTAAACAATAAATGCTTCACCTGTGCAACTTCAACGAGTTGGGAGCACCAATATGTGTAGCCCAAAATCTTTATTTCACCATTTTCCAAGCAACAATTTTCTAGAAACATTTTCCTAGGAAACTTTTCCCAGACATATTTTCCTAACAGCATTTTTCTAGCAACCTTTTCTTAGCAATATTTTTTGAGGAACATTTCCTAGCAAAATTTTCTTAGCAAAATTTTCTTTTCAGTTCCGCCATGTTAGATTTAAGTTTTCATAATTTACCACGAGAGCTTAATTAGACTATGTGACTTAGCCATTATTTATCCTTTGTTTAAACCCACAAAGCTTTGATAACCGGATATCTTTAAGTTGAGAACACTCTAATGTTGCTTTCTTGCTTTTTGGACATGCTGCCATGGATTAAAATTTAAATTAAAAGCAAAAGCCACCGAAATGGATCAGCTTTAAATATGAATTTTTTCCCTGTGCATGTCCGGTGGTCCGGCGGTCCGCCAGTGTTCCGTGCATGCAAACGAGGCTGAACATTTTAATTAACACAGTTCGAACAAACAAAATAAACATATACACCCCGAGATTGCAAAATATTTCATGGTACCCAGAGGTAACCTTGCTGCTTCTGTTGGTGCGATGCGATTACGGTTGCCGTTGCTGTTGCCACTTGCGGGCGAACTTCGTACGCATCGGTAGGCCGTGCCACCGAAAAAAAAAAATAAATATTTAGAAAAAATCAGAGAGCCGAAATCAAAAATAGTTACACTCGGCAGTCGCCACTGACCGCAACTTATCAATTTTGGGTGCGTAACCGCACCATTCAGCCAAGACTTACCATACAAGAACAGCGCGAAAAGCTGGAAAAGCCGAGCTGGGCCAACAGCCGGCCAACAACCGTTATTACGCAACTTTCGGCACTCATTCCGTTTGGCCAAATGCCAAAAAGCCAGAGCTGACCTAGTGCCGAGTGCGCACAGAACTCGGATCTCGGCCCGCGGACTAGTTACCGATCGTAAGTGAGTTATTAAAGCACTGCCACTGGCGCCAAGCGGCCACAAATGCAAATCTGCCCCAGAGAAAATGCAAATGCGTGCGATTAGAACTTGGAATAATAATACTTTTGAGAAGGAACGATCAATCAGCGAAGGGGTCTTTGCCCCTGGGACTTTTGGAAGTTTGGGTAGAACTAAGATGAATGGTTGGAAGTAGAGTGAAAAATTAATCAAAGGGGTTTAATAAACAGAACCAAGAAGCACTTAGATTTACAGGAAAATAAGGAATGATCTATGATCAATAAGATGGAATATTTCCTCACTCAAGAAGATATAAAAGCTAAATATAATTTTGAGGTTAAATAACATATTAAACTGAAAATATGCAGATAAATTTTGTAAATTATTTGAGTTTTGTAATTTATTTGAATTTTAGCCCAGCGCTACAAGTATAAATTTATAATTATTCCAATGGTCACAATCTAAATAGACCCAAACAAATTTTACTAAATATAGAAAAAAAAAAAAAAAGAATATGAGAGAATATATTTAAACTATCCGGATGTAGCAATCTAACTTTGCCATCTGGCAACACTAGCTTTTGTACACATTCTAACACAAAGCCGATTGGTCTCACTAACCATACGAAAGCATCGCTACAGGAGGAATCACATTTGATCTCTGTAAGCATATTACGTTTAATCGTTAATAAATAAGTGCACAATCTAGATGCATCGTCTGGCTTGTTACATAACCGAAGGTACCGCATTTGGTCAATCGAATAACCACGAGAAGTTGGAAAACATCAATGATTTTTGATTTAAAATCAATTTTTAAATATTAAAACGTCGAAACTATCGTTCTTTTTGATACATTTATCAAGGAAATAATACTAAAGAAATATAAGAACATAGGGTAATAATTAGTTTAGGTTTCCTAGTATATTATATTGTAAAAGTAAAAGGAAAGCACACTTAGGAAATAGGGAAATCTCTCTGTACACAAAGCTGCTATTGAAATCGAATATTTTAAGTAGACAACAACAACAGCTCGTTTCCTTAAAGATATCCCCATAAAGTGCCCCCCAAGACTGCTTGATGGCCATCTGTGAAGAGTTCGGCGAAGTTTAGGGCCCTCCACACACAGTGGGAAGCTTCCGTTCCATTCAATTAAGTTTCCATTTCATTTCGCTGCACTTACCAGCTCTCCTCTGCGAATTTCATGGTTCACCAAAAAGTTGGCCCAAACTCTGGCCCAAACTTGGCCGGCAAAAAAAATAAGAAGTAAAAATCTAGAGCCCGAGTGGCTCAAAGCAGTAGACTTCACTTGCATGCCTAACTTTACAGTTAGAGGCAGTAAAAAAAGCGGAAAAAACAGACGAAAATCAAACAAACCGAAAGCCGAGCGAATTGCAAGCGTAACTGAAGCCGAAATCCTGTTTAGAACGAGTTTATTGGAATCGAAATCGAATTTGTATGCTGATGCTGAATTTCTAAAACAAAAAACAGAAAAAACCAGGCTGGCAAACGTTTGTTTACCGAACTTGTAGAACCAAATGTGATTGCCTGGAGTCGCTGGAGCGTCTCCTGGACATCCGAGAGCTTAAAGTAAACAAAGCCACTAACCCAGTTAACCAGTTTTCGCTTTTTTCGCTTGCTTTTTATTATTGAGAGACGTAAACAAAACGGCAATTGCGAAAAACCAACAGAAACCGCTTTCCAACGCCAGGTTTCCCTTTCATTGCGTCGTTATTCACAGATTTTCATGGCTCTTTTCTGGTCTTTCTCTTTTCACCGCAGCTCCGCGACGACATCGGCTCCACCAGTGTCCACAGCCACAGCCACAGCCACAGCCACATCCCCAGCCACAGCGACGTCCACTGATGCTGCCTCAATGCCACTGGCGGGGCTGGCGAAGATTGGGAATGCAAGTGGTCACGACCAGCAGCAGCAGCTGGAGGAGCGCAGCAAGAAGTGCTCGCTGGCCTCCAATGTCAGCAGCGCGCATTCCGCGGATTCCGGACTGCCACCAGCAGCAGCAGCAGCTGCGGCATCATCATCATCATCATCCTCTGCCTCGGCCTCTGCCTCTGCCTCTGGGGTGGCAGCCACAGCTGCTGGAGCGACGGCCAGTGGCTCACACTACTCGACGGACAAGAGCGGCTCGTCCGGTTACTACAGCTCCAACGTGTGCTCCACTTACTCGCTGGACGAGCACATCTACTGCGAACCGGTCATCGATGTGCAGGAGAAGATCAAGCGTCTGCGCCCGCCGCTCCAGCTGCCGGCCTCCCAGCAGGAGGCGGTGGCCCCGCCACCATCCGCCGCCGAACAGTTGGCGGCAGTGAAGAGCCAGCGCTCGGACATGCAAGATGCAGCCGGAGTTGCTCAGCAGACACTGGACAAGGACGAGGGCAGTGAGGCGACGAACCTGTACAGCGACAAGCTGCGCATCCTGGAGACGAGCATCGAGAACCTGGACCGTCACCTGAAGACCTTTCCCTGCCTGTACGCCCAGGAGCACGTGGTGAACTTTGTGCAGGCGACGGGCTCCTCCCATGCCCTGGACATAGGCGAGAAGCTGAGGGCCTACAACCAGCTGCCCACCATCCTGGAGCAGCACCAGCAGCAGCAACAGGATCAGCAGCTGGTGGACGACTCCCTGCTGGACATCGATCTGGATGCTTTCCTGCTGGCGCCCAACGAGCCGGCCCATCGCGGCGGCATCGACAATCCCAGCTTCCTGAACGACGAGCAGCTGGCGGAGAACAACTACAAGTGCGCAAAGTACATCAACTCCTGTCCGGAGGACGCCTACCGCCTGGAGAGCGAGCGGGGCGGGGCCGGGGAGAGCTTCGCCAAGCGCTACGAGGACCAGCTGCACTTCCAGAACACGCGCGAGCTCCTGGAGGATGTCCGTGATAAGATACGCCTCCTGTCCCGGGCCACGCCCTCGCCGGCCACGACCCCGCCCCCGGATGTGCCCAAGGAGCTGGAGGGCATGATCCACACGCTGAAGCACGAGCTGGAGTCCTACCTGCAGCGCATGAACCAGCACAGCGAGCTGGAGCTGCGCCAGCTGTGCAGCGGCCTGGGTCGCCAGCAGCACGTCGTCCGCCTGCAGAACGCCCTGGAGCGGAGGCGTAGCTGTGCCGATCTCCAGCTGACCAATGCCTACGAAGCGGTCCGCGACGGCGTCCTCATCTCGGCCAGCGGCCGCTCCCTCAGCGTCCGCGAGCAGATCATGACCATCCGGTGCGCCAGCGATCCCAACTTCAAGATGAAGCGCAAATCCATTGCGGAGATCTTCCCCGCCGCCGAGTGCTACGTGGAGTCGGAGGTGACCACCACCAGCCTGTCGCGCAGTGCCACGCCTACGCCCGCCTCCACGCCGCAGCTGGAGCTGGAGGCCCTGCATCCGTCGCTGCCCTCGCTGGCCACCACCACAGTGGTCACGCAACTGCAGCGTAACCTCGCCTTCCACAAGCCCATCCTGGCGGTTCCCTCCATCTTCAATGGCCAGGGCAACGGTGGCCTGGCCGCTGCCTCCGGAGCTGGAGGGGCTGGCGGGGAGAAGGAGAGCATCGCCGAGTGGCACCGCAAGAAACCCAGCATCTGGGAGATGTACTATGGCACCAACCGGCTGCACCAGTCGCTCCTCGGCAAACAGCGCGGCGGAGGCGAACTAGTCGTCAGCAGCGCCCAGCCCACGCTGTCCTATGTGAGTATCCGGGGGGGAAATAGGGGGATCTTTGAGCCTTTTATTACTAAATTTATTCGGGAATATATTCCAATCAAAAAATATATAATTAAGTGCTTTAGAAATCATAACAATTACACAGAGATTTTTAAGGGAAAATGGATTCAAATTGAGAAAATATGTACTCAAATATGGACCGAGTCCATTTGTTCTTACTTTGAGATGATTTTTACTCAGTTTGAGTACAGTTTTTAATTTTTTCTATAGAAAAAAAGACTTCCAAAATATGGGAAACAATTTTTGGATTAAACTTACGTTGTTGTAGACCTTCTTCAAGCTAAACAATTTTTACAATTAGAAACAGTCCTTTTCAATCCTTTGAAAAAGTATTACTTCAAGCTAATAAATACAAGGTTTCCATGACTTTTAAATAATAATATATATTATTACAAACACTAATCCTCCCAGTAATAATAAATAACTGTATCTAATTCTAGCAACAGGCTATGAAAAATCATATAAAAGTTGTCTTCACATATTTATTGCAACCTATCGATTCATTTAAATATTTATCTCCACTGATAATTCGGCTGATGAGCATTCACTTGGGCGCTTCCCATGACTTTTTTACAATAATATTTATATTGTTACAAACACTAATTCTCCCAGAAATAATAATAATAATAAACTGGAACTAATTCTAGCAACTGGCTTAAAATAATTAAAGAAAACTTGATTTCACATATTTTTGACTCACATATTTATTTATTAATTTTAAACTATCGATTCATATAAATATTTATCTCCACTGATAATTCGGCTGATGAGCATTCACTGAATTCACTGCTGAATTCATGCAATCGCATAATAATGCCACGATTCAATTCACGCCGTAACGAGTGTGAATTAATTAATGATAATTAAATTCGATTTGCACTTCAATTGAATTGAATTCTATTCCAGCGAACTCCACTTCCGTTCACTGAATTAATCAAACTGAAACGGAACATGAAAACTTAAAATTAAAACCACATTAAATTCATTTCTCCCCCGGTGATGCGCCAATTAAGTGATTAATCCTTTCCAGTCCGGAGTTGCTCTGAACTCTGGCTTGTGAGTTCCCTTGGCTCGAATGTTGTGTATCATTAAGTAAAGCTTAGGTCAAGTGTGTTTCGAAATGATAGCCGTATTTAGATCAGAGCCGCTTGCAGAGATAATTATGAGCTGGCCGGGCCAACGAGGCGTATGATTAATGCTCCGACTAATTGCAGCCAGGCCGAGCTGCACAGCCCGAGGTCGGCCAGCCCAATTCAAACTGAACAATCAGTGTTTGGCCAAACACAATCTCAAGTTCACAATTTGCACGGCTCTTGGAGCCTCCCAATTGCGAGTCCGATGTGTGTTCGGATTCTAAGCCAACATCCTTGGCCGTAATGCTGGCCATTTTGGTAGCATCGTGAGCTCAGTGGCAGCGAACACCCGCGTCATTTCCCACGTCACCACCGGAGAAGTATTAATATGCAGGCGATGCCATCGGATTCATCGATGGAATCGCAATCAGAGTCAGGGCCCTGCGAGGCACCCGTATGATTAATCGATCCACCGGGCTACTGTTCCCCGGCCTGCCCAAGAGCCCCGTAATTACATCTAATGTGGGCTCCACTCGAGACAGCTGCCAGATCACCTGCCTTGCTTTGCCTTGCGATCTTATTTGCTTCGATGGCCCTTCAGTTAATGCCAGATTAAGTCATAAATCTGCCAAGTGACTGCAAATTGAGAGCAATTACATTGGAAACACAGTAACGACCCCAATTTGTAAGCCTTATAGTGGATATTATAGCCCTGATTATGTTACAGAAAACTGATTAAGCTTGTAATTATAATGAATTGGATTCAGTTCAATTTTCTTTTTCTGAGAAAGAAGGAAATCATTTTTAAGGTTACAAAGAAATTATGGTGAGACTGCAGGAAATCATAAAATTATAAGGAAAACATTTTTATCGCATCTAACTATGTTTAAAAAAGGTTTCTGAATTAAAATTACTTTTATTAAAATTACTTTATTTAAACTAACATTAGTTTGAAAGATGATATTCCGCGCGAATACCTCGAACCCTCTAGAAATTGTTTAAAATGCTTTTAGATCTTTTATGAAATTTTGTATAGCTTTTTGAAAGTTTACTTAAACATGTTTACAAATTAAAGGAATTTATTAAATCTTAAGGTTTAAATAATTGATGCTTTAATAGAACTATTTAGCAAATTATATAAAATTCATATGGGTCGTATTTTAAGAGGAAAGAAACCAAAATGAAATTAAACTTAAATAAAAGGCAATTTTACTTTAAAAAGAGTTGAGACTAAGCCACAAAAAACAACTTGACCGGACTGTTGCGTGCTCTTCTTTCTGTGCACTCTGTGCGTGTACCGGCAGAGGTCAGACAGAGAAATTTGTTGACTCGCAAGCCAAGGCTTTGAGAACCATTGCAATAGACAAACTATATCAAGGAAAGACATTCTGGCAGGCTAAAGGATTCATTTAAACCTTAACTTTTATATTAATGATTCCAATATACCTATTTTCTTGATCTTGAGAAAATCGTAAATAGTTATTAAATATATATTACCCACAATTGTGTAATAAGCATGTTTTGAGCTGTTCTAGCTGCCTGATATCTGTTCAAGAATTCAGTAGCTAATTTCGGCCGGCGACTCGCAAAAATTCCGTTACCAATTTTGGCTTCCGTTCTACGTCTTCCGCTTTTGGGCAGCCGCTTATGCAATATCCGCAGCCGTGAATCGGCGAATCGATATATTCGAGTCGAGCGAGCAATTCTGGCCAGCG
>VNJO01003384.1:0-20901 GCA_008042535.1 Drosophila tani | reverse complement strand
CATAGAAGCGATCGGTCCATTTATATGAAAATGTAAAATTCTACATGTAAAATGTAAAATTTACAAAATTCGATGTTTTTTCAACATTACTAAAATGGTTCGATTTTCAATGATCCAAATGCAGACTGCAAGGGTATACCAATTTCGGTTTACCGAAGTTAGCTTTCTTTCTCGTTTTTGTTTATTTTTTTACCTCCACAGCTCTGTCATTAAGCAACCATGTCCACCCAAGTTGGTCCCGAGCCCTGCAACCTGGTGTGCCCCAGCTGCCGCCAGCAGGTGACCACGCGCCTGGAGCCGAAAGCCACCACCAAAACGCATCTGATAGCACTGATCATGTGCCTCACCTGGTCAGTAAGCTAAATAATTATAATTATTATCATATAATCTGATTAATACCTTCCCTTCTCCTAGCCTCTGGCCCTGCGCCTGCTGCCTGTACTGCACCCAGTGCGCCCGGAACACCAACCACTACTGTCCCTCCTGCAACAACTTTGTGGGCACCTATGAGCGCTAGACAGGACCCTCCGCCAACCGGAAATTGTTGCATTTGCCTGGCCTTAGGCCCTTTAGGCCCAGCAGGACATAATGCAGGACGAAACTTCATACTAATTCCGTAGTTACCTCTCTCTCTGTCGCTGTCACACATTTAATCTTACGCAATATTTTGATGTCAGGCAAAACATTGTAGTACCCAGTTTAGGCTTTTGTAAACCCAGCACAGCAATAATAATAAAAATTATTCAAGGAAGAAATGTAATAACTTTAATTTGGGAGATTTTTTAAGAGCGAATATTTTAAAACTCACAGTGAATATCTGTGACTTTATAGATATATAAATTATAAACAACTATGAGCCACAACGGAATTTATAGAGTTTTAAGAAACATAAGATAATTGATTATGATAACATCAACCAATTTATTACCTATAAATTAATTAATTTACCCTTTCCCAATTCCCCCAAATGAAACCCTTTGGTTATGAGTACATAAAGGTCACACAGGACATCATTGGGAATATATGAGTGCAGCCTAATAGCTAGAAATTAAGTGCAATGCCAGGACATTATTTATAGACTGCCGCCTACAAGTCGCTTTGGTCTATAAAGGGACGTCTAATGGTTCCCTGGGTTAATATCCAAAAATGGACGTGGACCCTAAGGGACGTGCTTATCGCTACCTAGCAGCGCCGGAAGTTATTGAGCTTCCCCCAGTTTCTCCAAGTTCAGTTGTGGTGATTGCTCCAAATGGTATATAATATAACCTATCAAGATCTTAGCTTTAAATAAAATCTGTGCTTTCAAGGCAATAGTCTAAATACCCTGGGACCTGTGCCCCAGCTCATGAAGTGTCCTCACTGTGGCCTGATGATGGAATCCCGCATGGAAAAGCGCGTGACCAAGCAAACTCATCTTTTTGCCTTTGGCCTTTGCCTAACGGGGTGAGTTTTGCATATAAATTGCTATAAATCTGACACAAAAAAAGGGATCGTAATTGGATAATTCGAACCACAAACAAGACTTTGTTTACAAAAAGTATATGTATATATTGATAATCTATTTCGCAGACTTATCTGCCTGGTGCCCTTGCCGTATTGCTTGAAGAGTTGCCAGAACGTAGACCACTTTTGCAGTCAGTGCAATCGGTTTCTGGGAAAGGCGGACACCTAATAAAATTGTCAATAATATTGTTATTATTTTAATCGTCCACGAGCAACAGCTTGTATTACAACTACTCGGCGATAATCGCATAATTAACCATCGCACTTCTATACTCACAAAAAAACCCCCTCTCGGAAGCTCAGCCACGAAAACTACCATCACACAGATGGGCACATACACAGGGAGAAGAACGAAGTACGAACGGGAAGCCATATTCTATGTAGGAGTATACAGACCGCATCAGTTTCGTGCGGGACTCCGAACGCGTAGCACCTCAGGCGGAATTACCAACACGACGCAGGATGGAGAAGAACATGGCATACAGTCAGGAGCAGCCCAGCCCACAGGCACCGCCTTCATATGACACCACCCAGCAGATATATCCACAGGTGCCCATGGGTCAGCCAGTGATGGTGGCCCCAGCCCCCATTGTCCAAGGTGAATAGGGAAACTGCGACTTTACAGAAATTGTGAAAAATTATCTCCATAAAAAAAAGGAAAATTGTGTGAAATATGTGCGCGTGTGTGATTTTTTTTTTCAACTATAAAATGTTGGTAAAGCCAGCATTCCAATTATAATGTCACGCTTGGAGAGTAAATCAAAGCAAATTGTTTGCCAAAAACAATTAAACTTTACATATTCCGTATTCAAGTGAATATTAATCAAATATAAATAATTAAAATATATAAATAAATGAGAAAAGTAAAGTAAACGGGGTAACAGCCAGTAAAAGGATTAATTTGCATTTTTATACAAAGAAATGTCTGCTTTATTTTATTTTCAGAGTATAAATTCCAGGAAATGTATTATTTATTTAATGCTAATGGATTTGGAAACCTTACTTATTTAAACTAAATTAATTCTAAGTTATTCTTGACTTTCTCGAGCTTAAATCGCCTTTAATAACGAGTTAAATTATAATTCTGGCAAAGAAACAGCAGAAAATATATTTATTTTTCGCCAAAGAACTTAATAACTAATTTTCTTACGTTTTTCCCCAGCACCCCAGCCCAACATGCTGGGCGGAGTTCCCTGCATGGCCACCTGTCCTAGCTGTGGAGTTCGCCGGCAAACTAATGTCACCTTTCAGCCCAGCACCAAGACCCATTTGCTGGCCCTGCTTATCTGCATGATTGGGTATGTATATTATTTTAAAGCCTTAAATATCTAGGACTAACCTTATCTTCCAACAGGGGCATCTGTTGCTGCTGCATTCCATACTGCACCGACTCCTGCCAGTCGGCCAATCACACCTGCAGCGGCTGTGGGGCCTATGTGGGAACCTTCAATAACTAAGGCTTTGAAACCGATCTACAAAAAGGGTATCCTCCCACCATTTGTGCATGGCACCAACAAAATATGTATTCTTATCGCAGCTAAACTTGGAACTCCAGAGGCAGGAAAATGTTTCATTTTATTCAATTTATTAATACTTATGGATGTATATGTGCACCACACCACTCAAACATTTCAATAAATCAAAAAATAAATAATCGAATAACATAACGAACTTATTGAATAAACTTTTAGGAACTGGCGGACGAGATCTCAAATGGGAAATACCGAGAAGTAACTTAATTATAGTTATGTCAATCAATTTATGAACGGCGCTCGAGGAAAAAACCTGTCGGGTTATACGGCGATATTTCCATAGTAAAAACCTTATGAAAATCGCTTAATCGCTTAAATTAATTAAATATATTCTTTGAGTATTGGCACATACATACATATATGTATATTTATTTAATTAAGGCGCATTGCATTTTGTCACAGTCTTAAAAAAAGCGCCTGATAACGCCGAGGGCTTATCAGCTGGACTTGAAATTCTTCTTAGAATTTCGGAGGAAATACACAAGCTGAGCTCGGCTGGAGCTTACGATTTAGTAGTACCGAAAAGATGTCGAACAGGAGCAGACAGGCTGGCAAAAGGCGATCTTCGGAGGTTTACAGAAGCCTGAGTGAACCGGACCCTGTAATCCCCAAAGCTAATCCAAAGAAAGCGTCCTCGGAGGGATCTCTCATCTCCGATGACCTCAAATTCTCTTGGCATAAAAAAGTTTGGTTTAATCTGCGGTAGGTTCCAGTGGCAGTTATGTTTTAATTATTTTTATTTTATTTCAACATTTTTCTCAACATTGCAGCTCCCTCAGTTGTTTTGGAAAGCCTCTGGATCAGTAAACAAATGCACTTGGAGTAAAAAACCAAGAGATTAATGTATAAAGTTGTGATTAATATTAAATAATTAATAATAAGTAAGTGCCTTAATATGTATGGAGATATGTGTATATTCGATTAAACTATTTGAATTAATTCTGCAAAAATAGCTGTATTTTAATTTGTAATATAAAGGAAATTCCAAATTGTAAATAAAGATTTCTATCTATCCTGTCAAATTGCTACCGGGAAAACTTGCACGCTCTATGCTCTAATTAAAATTAATTATTTGCACAATTGCTGAAAAAGATGCATTTGATATTGTTACAAAAAATACATATACATATTTTACATCCCTTTAAAAGACTGATCTCCTTATCTGCATCCATTACGCACTCGTCAGCGTTTATTGCAACAGATTTCTTCGAACTTTCATGAGTCATTTAGATGGAAAACCACAATCTGCGAAGAGGAGAAGTCATCTCAGTGCGAAAACAGAGCTTGCAACAATAAGAAGTTGCAATGTCAGAGAACAGCAGCTGCCCCAACTGCGATGCCAGGCCCATGATCCGCGAAAGACAACTGACTATATCTCGTTTCAAGAAGCTTAAAAAAGATCTTGGGTAAATAATAATATTAGGAATTTCTTCAACGTTTATTTATTTATTTCCATTCGGTATTCCTTTCAGGGCTATATTCTGCCATCGCCACTATTGTCCAGTAGGGATGTATAAGATAGTGCTCAGATGTCCGTCCTGCGGCTGGAAGGGCGATTCCAACGAACGAATCTAAAGTGTGCCATGCAAAAAAATAAACAATATAAGAAAAGCATTGCAAAATCTGCATTTAATTTTCAGTTTGTTGCTTACTCAAAGCGAAGCGAAAATAAGAGCGAACTTTAAGCGCTTTGCGCTTAGAGCTTTACACGGCGAAAAAATCATTCTTATAAAAAATAAATATTGTAAAGATTTAAATATATTTAATACTTTGTAATAAACTGAAAAATTTTTAAGGTTCTTTCGGTTGCATAAAATGAATTAAAAAGCATTAAAGTAATTAATTACTTTACTTTAATTAATTAAAGTATTAATTTTATTTGATTGGTTTTTAAAGGTTTTAACAAACTTTTTTCCCAAGTGCTTTACACTTTCTTTTTTATTTTTCGCTAATTGAGTTGTTCAACCTTTGTGAACAGCTACGTAAATATGTTAGTTATGTATTGTTGATTATATCTAGATAAGCCGAAAAGCTAACTCTTAAAAAGCTTTTGTTGCCAGCAACACACAGCAGCAGCAGCAATGTTGCAACCGGAACAGCAACAGCAACAGCAGCAGCTGTAGACGAAAGTTCGAGGCTCGGCCTCAGTTTCGGTTAGTCATCGGTTCGCTAGAGAAGATGCAGTACAACCAGCCGCCGGCGGGTCCGACGGGCTATCCCTATCAATTGCAACCACCCAGCTACGAGCAGGTGGTACACGTCCAGGCGCCAGTTCGAGTGGTTCACGGAGCAGTTCCACAGCCGGTGGTGATCATACAGCGTGGGTTTGGCATCTAAAATAATAGAAATACCCAGGGAAATGAAGAAATTAATATATATTTAGGGTTTATGAGGGTTAAATTAATGTAGAAATATAGTTTAGTGAACAGGGAACATTCCTAGAGCTTCAGGTTTCAGTGTCTATTACTGTTTTGGTTAATTTTAAAGCTTATATATTTGATTTATCCCTGTTCAGCTCCTTCTTAGGCCTAAAAATCCCTTTAAACGTCCTTTAAAAACCCCTTATTTTTCTGACTAATAATAACTCCAATTTATAGACCAAGCCGGACCACCCGTGGGCCCCGATCCCAGCTTCGTCACGTGTCCCCACTGTCATGTCCAGAAGCTGACCCGCGTAGAGTACTCGCCGAGCGTGAAGACCCACTGCATGGCCGCCCTCATCTGCTTTGTGGGGTAAGATATGGGGATCTAGAGATCCCAAGATCTCCTATCTCTCCACCTTATCTAATCGGGAGCGGAAATATCCAAAAACAGGCTCTGGTGTTGCGTCTGTTTGCCCTACTGCTGGCCCAGCTGCATGAATGCGAATCACTTTTGCGGCAACTGCAACAAGTTCGTTGGCGTCTACAGCAGCGAATAGCGTGAGTTTCTCCGGAGTAAACACAACACCAGCCACGACGAACCCGAACCCGAACCCGAACCCCATCGAACCGATCACCCAACACCTCAATACACCTCGATATACCTCCATACAAATACCAATCACCGGGAATGCGAACATTTTCGATCAGGTGTCGACAGACGAAGGCAAATTGCTCTCCAGCAGGTAAAAACGGTAAACAATCGGCCGGCGGCGAGCTTTGGGCTTTGCTTGATAAGAACGAAAACGCGATACGGCATTCCCTTGAGTCATTTTCCAGCCGTTCACACACCCAGAAACTACAAAAAAATATGGATAAAGTGTATCCGGCTGCACCTTTGGAGGCGCCCAAGGGCTCTGGCGAGGTGGAGGCCACGTCCACGCCGGAGCACCAGCAGCTGTTGACGCCACCGGCACCGCCCAGCTATGACCAGGCCACAGCCACTCCGGCGGAGACCACGGGACCGGGACAGGGACCAACTCCAGCCACGACTACGACTAGCCACACGGTGGTGGTGGTGCCCGCTTCGCCCTACGGCCCGGAGCCCGTGGATGTCCAGTGTCCGTATTGCCACAACTACGCCCGGACCCGGGTCTCCTTCAAGCCCAACTCGCGCACCCACCTGATAGCCTTGATTCTGTGCCTCTTCCAGTGAGTAACTCAGCTATCGCATTTTATGATCCACACACAATCATGCACTGAAGAAAATATTTACATTTACTTAGGTTTAATTTAAAATCTGATTTCACATGGAAATTTATTATTTAGGAAAAATATATTAAATTTAGTTAACAATAAATGAAGTAGATCCTGGGGAAATTACATTTTTATAGCATTATTCCCATAAATTTATGAATTTTACATTAGATACATTCATTGAGATTAATTTTAAATTATATTTAATATTTTTTAAGTTTTCAAAGCATTGTTTTTCATATAATTTCGTTCAGTATGTGCTTTAATCAAACTTCTCAAAGTGTCAGCGTAATTCCGCTGCATGTATTGTGTGTTTACCTTTGGAAATAACTTCGTGGGAAGTAATAATTAACGTGATTGATATAAATAAAATCGATATGGCAAACACTAGAGGTATTTTGTCAACTGATTGTCGGCCTTGTTCTGTATTTGACATAATTCCATTGGAATCGGAAATGTTAGGAGGAGATATGATTTATTATTTTATTGTTACAATTTTCACTTCAAAGCTTTCATAGGAAAGTGTACTTTCAAGAACTCAATATTAGTTGACGGTTAATTCTAATCAATTTGTATTCTATATTTTCCAAATTTCAAATATTTCTATATAACATTTTGATAAAAATATTTTTGTTATTTTCTGAACACTTGCCACTAAGTGTAAGAAAAATATATCAAAGAGCCACATTTTTAACCAAATCAAGAGTTTCCTTTTCAAATCTCTTACTGTGTTACTTTATTTCCCGTGTAGTCCCGATTTCCTCTATGACTAATATTTTTTCGCTTATTTTCCACTACAGATTTTACTGCTGTGTGTGCCTGCCGTACTGCATTTCCAGTTGCATGAACACGAATCATTACTGTGGCATGTGCGATCGTTACCTGGGCACCTACGATCGCAAGTGAGCCGCGGAGGAGGGTTTCGGCATCGTCTAGTCGCTCCAATCATGTTTACACATTTTCTTCAAATAATTAGTTAATAAATGGTCTGCCGCAAGCAAACTACAAAAGCTTCAGTGTTTCGTATTTAAAGTGTGTCAATAAGCGAATTATTGCTTTGAATTCAACTTGAATCATGACGCTGTTTTGTTAATCAAAAAATGTTATGGCTTTTAATGGATTTCTTATCTGGAATATGATATAGGGAATTCACATGAATTGACTCTTGGGACAATAAAATATAGAAAAACTTTATCAATAGGAACAATTATGTTTATATTTATCCGAAAAATTAAATGTAATGGATAACCCTTTGTACCAATACAAAAAAATATTATTAATGCAAAAATTATATTCTTTTCTTGATCCCCTTAAACTACGCTTCTGACAAGATAATAAGATAAGATAAGGGAATTGAAAAAAAATTACTATCAGACAGATAGGATTCGAGAATGAGATAAATATATATTTTAAAATTTTAGTCCGATCTACCTTCAAGGGAAAATATAGACAAATATAATACGCATTTTTTTTTTCAGGCAAAATGCATTCAATTTATTTTATTACAAACATGTTTGGTATCTGTTGTTGGCATAATGTTTGTTAATTATTTATAAACTGTATATTTCCAATGAACTTCCGCATTTGGAGCTGAAATAAAATGGCAAATTATTAAATTTCAATTAGTTTCATGATAAAATCCTTCTCGTCGGAGATCAGGTAATAATATTCGGCGTACTTACTACTTAGAACAGTCATTTGCCTTCTCGGGTTAATCAGAATCAGATGAGACCAATACGATATCATCATCATCGAATATAGAGACCGGTGAGGAAGGCGGCGTAGGTATAAAAGGATGGGGAGGAGGCATATTTTTCATTTTTCTTTGAGATATGTAGAAGGTTGGCCTAAGGAGAAAAGCTTCCTTTATTTCGCAAAAACAATGACTAATAGCCGTGTTGATTGGTAATCTTTTGCAATCACTCGCTTGTATCTTTCTTCTTTGTTCAGAGAATGCCGGATAATGCATTCTAATGGGACCGTAAAAAATACTGACAGAGATCGATAATATATCGATAAATATGACATATTGTAGTATTTTTGAAAAATTTGTTTTAAATTGATAAATCAATAAAACTTTATATACATACATGCAAGCAATACAAGGTAGGCTTAACTTTTAATTACATTCTCTTTCAGCTTTAATTATAGTTAAATGTAATTTAATGAAATTAAAAAAAAGTTTTTTTGTGAGAAAATAAAATATATTTTTTATTAAACAAAACATCATTTGGCACAGTATTCGTCTATGAACAGCAGAAGATAAGTTGTATTAACTTATCTTCTCAGAGCTGAAAAAAATATGAAAAATCTAAGAACTTTTCACAATTAAATAGTATTTACTATAGATATTTGTAGTATAATTTCCCTATAAAAAAATTATATAAGATAGTTCCGCTTACCTACCGGATATAAAAATAACAATAAATATGATAACAAGGTTATAGCGATAAATCCAAACAATACTTTATGCTCTGTTAACAAAGTCTAATATCTAAGCGACTGAGAGTAGTATTTATTTTATTCAAATTAGTTATTATTAACAAACTAATACAAATTTGTTTTAAATGCTGTGTGCATTGTGTGCATGTGCAAAATCGAACATTAAATTATTATTTCAGAGCCCTCAATGCTGCCAAACTTGGCCTTCACTCTGGAGGATTGTTTTTTCCCCCAGGACCTCTGAGCTCGGCTACGTCGAAGTTGCAGGAAAAGGAACACATCAAGGGACAGAGAGGCCAGAAGACCTAAATGGATGAGGACATTCCATGTGCTCCATTTCTGAGATGTACGAGGCTCCTTGGAAGGTAGAGCGAGAGGTAGAATGAGAGTGGTAGAGTGANCTGTGATTTTTCCCTGGCTCTTGCTCAGAATAATTGCAAAAAGGATTCTTCTGTAATACGCGAACACCGGCTTCCTCAAAGGACTTGGTGATCATGCAGATACTGTCGTTGCTGAAGGGGTTGTCGTAGAGGGCCACCTCCTTCAGGCCCCGTTGCCGATTGTAAAAGCTGTCCGCTCTGAAGCGAACGATGAAATTACCCTGAAGGTAAAGATACTGAAGATTCTCCACCATGCCGAGGGTATGCACCCTTATTTCGCGTATCCAGTTGTAGGACACGTCCAAGTGGGTGAGAGTGGGCGACAGCAGCGGTGAGTCCTGGT
This sequence comes from Drosophila tani, assembly GCA_008042535.1. Taxonomy (NCBI): domain Eukaryota; kingdom Metazoa; phylum Arthropoda; class Insecta; order Diptera; family Drosophilidae; genus Drosophila; species Drosophila tani. The sequence goes on along the minus strand of VNJO01003384.1, from coordinate 11,084 downwards.
CCAGGTGCTCCAGTCGATTGCTGGACAGGTTCACGAACCTCAGATTGGGCAGAAGATGGACCTCACCCGAGAGGCGAGACCTGAAAACAGGCAGCTCCGTGACTAGGTTTTTGGAAATATCGAGGAGCTGGAGCCTCCACATGCCCCTGAGCAGTTCGGAGATATCTTGGGTGTCCAGCTTGTTTCCGTGTAGGTTCAGTTCGGTGACAGGAGCCTTCACCACCAACCGGACATGCTCTAGCTTATTGTTTGGCGCCTGCAACTTGGTGACTTCGCCCAAAACTTCTAGACGAATTAACTTGCCAGCATCCAGCCTTATTGTCTGGGCACTCTTGAGCTCCAAGTCCCTCCATGTAAAGTGGCGCAGGTCCAGAAGGATGAGATTCTTCAGGTACCTGAAAACCTGGCTCATAAAATGGAGAAAAGAATTACCCCTGAGGAGTAATACCTCCAGCTTTGGGTTTCCAGCAAAAGCTTCGTCAGCCAGACCGAGCAACCGATTGTCACTTAGGTCAAGGTGTCGCAGTTCCGGCAGAGGATAGAAGACTCTTTTGGTCATAAGGTCCAACAGATTCTTGTTCAGAGTGAGCATCCACAGTTGGGAGAGTCCCGCGAAGGCCTTAGAGTGAATATCCATTATGATGTTATCTGGCAGCTCGAGGATCTGCAGATTAGGCAGCTTGACGAACACTTCGCTCCTCAGCATCTGAAGGGATCCGCCTCGCAACTGCAAAACACTGATATTGGCCACCGCATCGAGGTCGATCGCTGCGAAGGTATCCATCGAGCACCCTGTTAAGGCCAAGGTGTGGATGTTTTCTTTCCGCACTTTATCTGAGAGCTCCAGCTCGGTCAGGTTGCTACACTCGTTCTCGAGGGACTGCCTCCGATAGATATCCATGTCATCGTTCCACCATGCCACAGCATGGGCAACTAGCACCAGCACAAGGTATGGAAATAAAACCATTAAAATGAAATGAAAACCTCCGATTTTCCGTATCTTTTACTGATCTATCCAATCCGAAAGGTGCGGAAAAATGTCAGCTTCGAGCTAAAAGCTCTTACAAGTTTAATTGAACAAAACAAATCAATCTAAGTTGTTTTCCGGGTGAAAAGAGCTCAGCTTTTCGTCTTTTCTTCTTGCTATTAATATATATTGTATTAGTTTCATAGCAATAAGCTTTCAGAAGATCGGTTTAGATCGGGCGGGCACTTAAATATGAAAAGATTTCTATTTGAACTTAAATCTCTTTTTTAATTTTTAGTGCAGAGTTAAGGTGCAAGTTGCTTAACTGTGAGTTTAATTTAACGATCATTCAAATTTGTCGTGAATTCTTTTTCATTTTCTCAATCGCTGGGATCTTAACTAGAGATTACATTATTACAGTGCTCTGTAAAGCGCTCACAACGTGCTGTTAAGCGCAAATACAGGGTTGTATTTCTCTTGATTAACTGACTGTATTATTTTCGAAAAATATTAACTGGACTTTAAGAAATCTTTCAACCAGAAATAACTAAGAAGCCTTAAAAATCATATATTTATACCTTTTACAGGAATTAATTTGAAGGTCGCCTGAAAAACAGTACAATTACTTACGCACAGCTTTACTTTATTTTTAGCTAGACATTTTTATATATCTATAATGCTCTATTTGTGCCCAAACTTATATCGGACATCCTCTTCTCGTACGTGAGATAAGTTGGACAAACAACGCTCGGCATTGTGTGCCTTGGATAAAGTTCTGAAAACACACAATCCCAGAGATACTTTCGGTTTTGCAACCGCAGGTAATTGCCCAACCTGCGGAGAGCTTTTCCAAGCTCGCTCCGATCGCTTAGTTAAAAAAAAAAAAAACTTGTTGAGTCCGAGTCCGAATCTGGCCCTGAATCCGAATCCACTGGCAGTTGCGAGCGGCGAGCGAAGTGCAAAAGACGCCGAGTCGAGTTGTAAATACGCAAAGTAAACAAAACCGGAATCTCTTACTCATTACGAGCAGAAATTCAGCGGAAAAAAAACCCAAAAAACTGAACCTTGCACTCGACGAGGGTTTCTGTGATTAGTTTTGTTTAAAGTTAAGAGTCACTCCCTCAAAGATGGACCAGAAGCGAGCCATGCTCTACCCTCAGGTGGACTTCAACTCCCCCAGCGCCCCTTCGCCGACGCCAACTCGGGAATTGCTCCATCCCATGGGCCTGCCCGTGGAGGCTCCTCCGTCCTACGATGTGGCGGTGGCCGTGCCCGCACTGCCCGCTCCGGCGGTGCCCGTTCCAATGGTTGCCCCACCGTCGCAGCCAGTTATTGTGGTGGAGCAGACTGGCCCACAGCCGCCGCCTACAGTGGTGCAGACACCAGGTGTGTGTGTGTTTGTGCAATTACTATAAAAATTATAAGCTTACGTCACTCTGACTGCTTGCAGATGAACTGAATCTGGGTCCAAATAGAAGCAGGGTCCTCTGTCCCGCCTGTGGGGCCCAGAAAACCACCAGGATGACCTACACTGCCAACAATAGGACGCATATGGGAGCAGGTCTGCTCTGCTTAGTTGGGTGAGTAATAATGGGTGAAAGACCCCAAAATATAATTAGAATCTGGTAAATAGTCATTAATTAGCACATTTTTTTTATCAATGGCCACAATTAGTCATAGATTAAACTAATATCAGGATTTTGAATAATATAGATGAAGAGATGATGGTTGGCTCTACGATTTTGACAAGGAATTTGTTTACATATTTTATTGAAATTCTTTTTAAAGCTAAAAATATATAGTTGGCAATTTACTTTCCTGTATTTGTTAAAGAAAACACTTATATTTTATTTACAAATTAAATGCAATAATTACCTAAGCAACATTGCCTCTAAAAACACCAAAAATGTTTTCCAAAGTGCATTCGTAGACTTTAAGTAATTTACAAAAGGGTAAAATCTGGTTTGATAAACTATTAAATAATTTCTATCAAACCTTACAAGTATTCTTATGTACAAATTAATATAAATTCAAAGGTTTTGTAATTGATTTTTAGCATGTTCCAATTCTACTAATCCTATAAATATTCTATTTTTTAGGTGGTGCTGCTGTGCTTGTTTCGTTCCCTATTGCATGAATAGTTGCCGCACTGCCAACCATTACTGTCGAAAATGCAACACTTTCCTGGGTTCCTACACGCCAAAGGGGAGATGATGAGAATAAGACTTAAGATAAGATGTGATTTGGTGGCTAGAAAAAAGAGAAGAAAAAACATTATTTACTCACGCGAATCAGCTGATGTTTGTTATCAAATAAGTTAAGATTGTACAGTAGCCATTGGCTAAAAAATAAGGCAAAGCAAACAAGAGAAACTAAGGCTAAGCAAATGTTATTGGTTAATATGTATTCATTTCCTTAGTTTCACCCAATCAATAATCACTATAATAAACATAAACAAAAGCATCTGCTTACCCTCGTCGGTGGCCTTTGGCTGCCTAATAAAAATAAAAGCGTGGGCGCAAGCAACGCTTGAAAAAACAAAAACAAATGATCAACTTGAACGATTTCAAAATTATTCTGGCGCCTAATTCGGTTACAGTGTTGCCAGATCGTTAAACACTCAATACTTACCAACACTACTCCCGCCCATTTATCGATATATCGATAGCCCTTGATTAACTAATCGCGCGATATGGCAATACTGCTGCAGCCAAAAAGACAATTGCAGAAAGTTTTTTTCACAACAAAAAGCCACCGAAAACGCTGAAATTAAGCAACCAAATGTTTGCGTAAACCGCTTCTAACCTCCACTGAGCCACCGTCGAGCGTGCGTGCGAGTGTGTGTGTTTCTGGGTGGGCGTGGGAGCAACGCAGCACACAACAACACAGCAGCGGAACAGGCAGAGCAGCAGCAGCGCCAGCGGCGGCAGGGGAAGAAACGCAAAGGAAAAAAAATCTCTCTTCGGCAATACAGCTGCACATCCAACCGCGCGCCGCCCCGAAACGGAAAGCGCCTGCCCAACGAATTATGGACAAGAAATCCTCGCCGGTGCGACGACAAAAGCGGCAGGCGAAGGTGATCGAGGAGAACTTTTGGGACTGCAGCGTCTGCACCTACAGAAACTCGGCGGAGGCCTTCAAGTGTCGCATGTGCGACGTGAGGAAAGGTGAGTGACCTCGATTCACCCGCAGTCCCCCAGTTCCCAGTCCCCGTTCCGGTTTTCGTTATCGCCAATCTCAGTCTCTCTGTGCGGGCAATTTCGATTGATTTCGTTACGGATTTGTAGTGTTTGCGGGATTTTATTGGGTAAAAGTCGAACTCTGGCGACTGGCAATGCCCTCTTGACACCAATTTAAAGAGAATTTATTGAATTATTCATTAAAAAGCATAACAAGAATTGCTATTTACTCGCAATCATCGCAAATTGGTACTTAAGTGAAATCCGGAACCTTCCTACCTTGCTTAAAATTAAAAGGAACCACAATCTAATGTCTATCCTCCTTTCCCAGGCACCTCCACGCGCAAGCCGCGCCTGAACTCAGCGCTAGTCGCCCAGCAGGCCGCCACATTGCCGGGAGCCAGTGGCAATATGCCCAATGGAAAGTCCGCCTCAGGGTCGCGACATGGCAGCGGGCATGACAGGCAGCGACACAAACGATATCCGGCGCGTTTGAAGAACGTCGATCGATCGACGGCGCAGACGCGCGAGGTGACGGTCAATTCGGTGACCGTGTTCATCACAGAGTACAAGGCCAAGCCAGTGAGCAGCCGGCGGGAGTCGAGCGAGCAGAGCTTCAGCGAGAGCAACGATAGCCGGAGCTAGAGGGGGGATCCGAGGCCCCCCAGTCCCGGCCACAGGCAGCACAGCCAGAGCCAGAGCCAGAGCACCGAGGATCCGAGTTCTACTGCTGCTCTGCGGTCTCCGTTCCCTGTTCCGGTTCCGGTCTCGGTCTCGGTTCCCTGTTACAAATTGTAAATTCTAAGTGTTAGGCCCCCTGGCGCAAAACGCAAACAAAAACAAACAAATTGTAAATCGAAATCCAATTAAGTTATCAAGTATTAGGCCACGTTCAAAGCAGCAGCAGCAGCAGCAAGCGCCAAGCCACGCCCCCCAAAAAAAAGAAACGTTCATGACTTCCAGCCCAGGCCAAGAAGCGAAGCAACAGCGACGAGTCGATTGCATTTACACGACGCTCTCCAGAATCCAATCATTGAAAATGCGCTAGAAACCCTGTACATACCGATAAAAGATGAGTTCCCCCCTGAATATCTCTGTAACTTTAGTTTTAAATTGTAATCCAGCTACTTTAATTCTAATTGTAATTCTAATTCCTAATTTATTGATGAAAAGGCAACTTTTATGTGTGACCGCCGTGTACATGTCCAAGCAAAGATATCATTTGTTTCGTAAGTGTCGAATTAAAATATGGTTTACCCCAAGCGCCAGCTAAACTCAATGTTCCAAGCAGCGTAAGCAGCGCGCCCCCATCTCCAAATGGTTTGTGTAACTTGTATAGTTTATGTATTTTTTTGACTACCTACTAGACAATGTGCTGCTTGACAACGAAGAAAACTAGGAGAGGAGGAGGTGAAGAGGTGAAGAGAGAGCCTTGCTTGGTTGTAGACAATTTGCTAATTTTAATTCGTTTGTATACAAGACTGATTAAGCGTTACCAAGCCCGAGTCCCGAGTCCCGAGTCCGACTTTCCATTTGGTTTTCACCTTCACCCAAGGAGTTGATCCAAGCAAAACAATAGACGAAATACTCGAACTCGCAGCAAGTGAATTTTTGTACTTAGCAGAGCTTAAAGGCTCTTCCACCATAGAAATAATTAGCGAACAAACAAAACAAAATAACCGATTTTTGATATGAACGATTGTATTTAAATATTGGATAAAGGATATAAAGGATCTAATGGTTTATAATGTGCTTGATATTTGTATTTTGAGATAGATTATTTAGCCACAACCACAAGAGAATACACACAATACTCAACAAAACTGCCGACTGTAGTCAAAAGAATAACTTCCAATAGACAAAGCAACCTCACGGGGGGATTATTAACATTAAACATTAACAATTAATATCAACAGTTTGTATTCCAAATGCATTAATCAGCAGCAACGATGACGACGACTAGGAGGAGGATGTAAGAAGGAAACTTAAGCTAAAGCAATTAAAGCCGCACTCACAAAGCCACCCCACAGAAACACAGATAGTTAAAACTTGAATTCAAATTGTAAAGCATCAACTTTTAAAGCATTATAAAATACATTAAATAAATTTCGAAAATGCTATTCCAAATCGCCGTTGTCTTCTCTGCCCAGAGTTGAGTTTAATTCTTTTTATTTGCGCTTATCCAACTTGCTAAACTTTCTGCTTGCTGCCAACTTTTATTTTTGATTCTTTTTATGGCTGACATTCGGCTTAAAGTTTAAAGGTCTTTAAAGAGCAAAGGAGCAAGGCGGCGAGCCACCCTCCCTGGGATGCCAGCACATCCTCCTCAGGACCACCCACGCATCGCCTTTCCCTCCCTTTGTGTGTGTGTGAGGATGCGGGGGCCGACATCATCTGTATCTGTAGCTGAGTATCTGCTTACGCGTGCTCCCAGCCTCGCATTTTCGGGGCTCAGATCACACCGAGCCGGAGCCGGAGCTGGAGCTGGAGCCACTGTCTCTGGTCGATGGCTACGCCTTTGGCAGCTGCCTCAACTTTTCGCACAGCGACGGAGCACATCGCACGCTTCGCAAATAAATTACAAATTGTTTCGTTCCAGCTATGCGCTGCCACAGTCCAACTCCCTTACAACCAACCCCCAGCTGTCGCAACGCAATATGTTCAAATATACGCAGTTTTTTTTTTTTTTTTAGGAACTTATGCAAATAGTTTACACTTCAAATGGTTGCAGTTTGCCTTTGGGCTTAAAGTGTCAGAAAGTCCCTTTTTAGCTTATTTAAATTAGTAAAAGGTTGTTGAAAAAATTCTGCACTTTAATTTATTGGAAGTAATTTTGTAAAAAAGTTAATTAGGCTTTAATTATATCCCTATTCATTAGCATGAAATTTTTTTTAGGTTCTAAATGTGAATGAATAGTTCCTTACATTTATTCGCATCAAAAACGTTTTCCTTACATTATTTAAGCCTTTAAACTCATAAAACTATAATTATAATTTATTTATGTTTGAATTCATTGTATAAAATACTAAGAAAAATATTCTTACTCAAGAAAATCAACTGAAAACAGAAGTTTCTATAAGGTAAGACTCTAAATATTATTTCTTAAGTTCCCTTAGACGAAACCTTTCTTTAAGGTTTCTAAAAATTAAAAATAACCTTAATATTTTCTTTAAAAAAAGACAATAGTTACATTAAAAAGATTCTCAAGTTAAGTCCTTAACTACAATCTCCACTGTCCTTACATACACAGACACAAAGGAATTCCTCCCTCGCGCGGAAAGCTCACACCCGGGCCGCGGCCCTCGCACACAATTCGCTTCAGACTTCTAGCCCGGCGTGGCGTTCGGAATATCTCCCGTTTCGTATTTTCTCTAAAATGTTAAAATTCGCAGGACCTCCCACCCGAGCTTCGCCCTCTACTTCCATTTTGCCCCACAGGCAGCAGCAGCGGCAGCAGCAGGACCTGCGTTATCAGCGCCACACTCTGTGCGCTTATCTTCCATGTGCGCTTCGTTCTTTGGCTCCAGCTCCGGTTCTCGTCCTTTTTACCATTCGTCCTTCGTGGCCCGCCTTCCCTTCTTATCCGTTTGTTTGTCCGTGCTTCCGCCTCATCTGTGCGACCGTCCGCACATCCTGTGCCACCCAGGACCCTTCTCGTCCATCGTCCCTGTGTGTGTAGTTGGAAATGCTCGTTTTGCTTGGACGAAAAAAAAAGGAAAAATAGAAGAAGAGCGTTGCAGTATTTGGAAAATGTGGAAACTCCTTGCGGCTGCCGGGCATTGCTTTCACATGACGCATACGCCCCGTTGTCCGGCCCGAGGATCGCCTGGCCAAGGAGCCAGAGCTGAGAGAGAGCTGAGCGGGATTAGAGGTGCCGGAGTGTGGGTGGCCGTGGCCCCAGCGCAGGACGTGGCACCGGGTAATCCCCGCAAGTAACTTGAGCACTTTATGGCACAGCGCGCACGTGTATGCCAATCGGTACGTGTGTGCGTGTGTGAGTTATCTAACACCAATGCCAGAGAGGGAGGAGGACGAGGAGGGCAAATCCCCGCTTAAAGCTGCGATATCTCTCAGGTTTTAAACACTCTTTAGGCCTTAGTCAGTTTAATTACATTAAAAACTTTTGCAGGCATTAAATAAATTGGAGCCGAAGATGAACACGAAGCCGAACTTATGTCACTTTGATCCTTGCGAGTTAGAGTTACTTTTGGGCCAACTCATGCGCGAGACAATGGGAGACAACTACCCTTGGTGTATCCTGCTATCCTGTGAGCCAGCCTCATCCCCCGTGGTAATCAAGTTCAGTCTTTAAAATTGAAATTCCAGCATTAGGCAAGGAATGTGGACCAATGTAAAACACACAGCACAATTTATCCTGCCAAAGGGGTGGCTGCCCGCCCGAAAAAGGATTGGAAAATAGAGGAAACTGTCAGAGGAGGAGGAGGAGGGAGAGTGGCTCTGTAGGCGGGGCTGGCGCTTATCTATTTCAAATGTGCCACAGCACGTCGAATTTTATGCACCCAGAAATTATTATTCATCAGCCATTAGCGTCCGTCGAAATAAATCATTGGAAATGAGAATTAAACTGAAGGAAATACATACTACAGTTGAGTTTATGAGGCTTTGAGCTGAAGTTCTGGGGAGTTTATTTAGTAAATTATTAACTTTAATAGGGTAAATTATGTCTTATAAGGAAAAGTTTATAACTCTGCTGCTTTAAGGTAGATTTAGAGGTCCTTGATTGCCTATATTCATCATTAAAACTCTCTTTTGTAATTCAAAAGCTGTCGCTTATTGTTCTTTAAATGTTAAATATTTAATTTCGTTATGCTTGGTGTGATTTTGTATGTCTGAAAAGTTAGCAGAGTTAAAACAAGTATTTAAAAACGAATAACCAGGCCTTAAGACCTTTAAATAAAGGCCTAAAGACGTTAAAAATAAAGAGTTACTTATTCTTAACTTGCATGAGAAAGTTTAACTATAAAACTAGATTTTCTTCGGTTTTTAAAAAAGGTTTTTTATGGTGCTTCCAAGCTTAAGATATAAGTAGAATATTCAAAACTCTTTTCGCAAAATCTACGAACATTTCCAAACAAAAACCTGCCCCTTTCAAGGCCCTTTTCTCGCCTTAATTAAAGTTGGAAAATTAAAGTTTCTCGATGAGGCAAGGAATGTGTAAGTACGACAATCGCAGTGTCACTGCCGCTACCACCCCCTTGGGTCTGCTGCCTCTCACCGCCCCGCCCCACCCGGGTAGCCATGCCCCCGTTTGGGCCGTCAGCTTCATTGTGTTTATTTCTCATGTTAAAATCAAATTCCCGCGTGTGCAATTTTTCATTTGGCCCGAGCCCGAGCCGGAGCCCGGAGCCCAGCGGAGAAATGAAAAGGAAGTGGAAAAATGTGTAAAGGTGCGTGTGCCAGGCAGAAGGGGGGGCTGTAAGTTAGCGGCGGCAGCGGGGGTGGGTTGGTGTGTGTTTGGGCGCTTTTTTAGGGGGTGTGATTGCTCCGCTGGTTCTTCCGGCGTGCTGTCTGACGTCAGGTGGATTCGAAGTCAGCTTAAAGAACAACTTTTGTTGCCTACGAACTTTGTGCCACCGCCGCCAACTTCAATTCTTCCGTTTTTCAGTTTCATTTCTACCATCCGAGCTGCATTTCGGGGTAACATTTTCGATACCTGTCGGCATGTGTCGAGCACCAAGAGGCATTCTACTGCGCGTCCTGCCCTCCGTCATCTCGAATTCTCCTCCTTGGCGCCCGCATAACTTGCGCTCTAAACAAAACAAAAATGCGTTGGCAAAAGCGTAGGACCTGGGACAGAACCAGAGACAGCTCGCCAGGATGGGGCAGGCGGCAGGAGGCGGCGGCGGCGGCGAATGGTGCTGGAGTAGGTCCAAGGGGGGAGCCTTGGCAAGGCAGAGGCAGCTGGCTGACTACGATGGCGATGGTGATGGCGACACTGGCAACAGCAAAGGCAACGTTAGTTGAGATACTCTATACGCAGAGGAAGGTATAGTCGACTTGGCTGTGAGGAAATGAAAATAAATAAAATAATAAAGAAAATAAATCGCAGAAAAAAGCAAGGTAAATAGTATTAAAATATTAATTGTAATGAGATTTTTAAAGAATTAATTGAAATTTATTTTAAAAATAGTTAACAAATTTGTTATAAGTACCGAATTTATCACAAAAAAACGAATATTTAATGACGAATACCTTCAAAACTAACTAAATTCTAAAAATAATTATATGAAAAGGGTTCTTTGCTCGTATCTTAAAATTCTAGAATAAAATATCACTTCAAAAATCTTCTTTAAAGTATATTTAAATTGTTCAGTTCTATAAACTTTACATATTTATTTTAAGTGCCATTTCAGACATCAACTTGGATTTAAAAACTAAAGTCTGGTATCGGAACGTGAGATAACACTATATGGTTGTAAGCAAAAATTAAATAGTCTCTATCTTATCAGTAAGCATTTTCCTCGATAATATTAACATGCTAATACCTGGCTATCTTGAATTCTTAGAAATATATTTGTGCATAAATATTATGATAATTACATATATGCATTTATTTCATAGATAATGACTGTATAATCTGGGGCTAACTTACTAAACTATAAATCGCATAAATTAAATCAAATAATGTTCCTTTAAGTTAGGTTTTAAAATAATAGAGTATTTCGAGAAGAGCGTCCTCTTTAAGGCCACTAAGCTGTTCCATCCTGCCTGGCTGCTTGCTGCTTGCTGCTCCGGCTGAAAGGACAGCGACAGGCCGCCGAGGACGAGGACGAAGGAGAGTGCGAAGAGCAACGGCAGGGCAGGGGGGCTTGACTTGCGCTTGGGCTACGGGGAGGGATGGGGGAGTGGTGGAGAATGGGGGAATGGAGAATTTGAGAAGAAAGGCGGTGAGAGGAGGGGCGCAGAGAGGCAGACAC